>PVKB01002436.1:0-282482 GCA_004027205.1 Ctenodactylus gundi | reverse complement strand
CAAGTAAATTCTTTATTGTCCATACTAAAAAAAAATTTAAATATAAAAACATTACCGGCCTTGATTATAGCTAAAGACAATTAGGATAGTTTCATATAAGGAAAAGCATTCTTCTACTCTTGGATTTATTATTACAGAAATTATCAAGAAGGTAGCTCCATTCCCTCTCTTAATAAAATTCCATAAAGCAGGTAAAATGTGAGGGTAACATTCACGATCCTCAAATGACACTTCGTAGCAATCTTGACCTTCAATGACTTCTAACCCCATTTCTACTTAGTCTCTGACCTTGTTTTGAATGTTAGTTTGCTAAAATAAATTCCTAAGTGGCTTCTAATGGCATCAGATCCTAGTACATACACAATCAGTTTAGCCCACGTCTTGGAGCAGAGGTAAATACGCTCCTTTGACCCGCCAGAAAGGCAAATCGTCTGAAAGCATATCCAGAGCCCGAGTGAGAAAAGACCACTGTGTGCGTGGCGGTTGGCTTCGCACACCTCCAGCGGCCAATCGGAGGTCAACAGCTGTGAGGAAGCTCAAGTTTGCACAGGCGTGATCTAAATAAATATTTTATTTACTTGAAAGAGAAGGAAAAAGATGTCTCACACAATTTATTCAAAGGACTGCCAGGCATCACTCAAAGAACTTGCTTCACTCTTGGAACTGACGCGGAAGCTCTGAAGCTAAGTATTCCAGAAGTCGCTGCCGTGCATGCCGAATCTCCGGGCAGCCAGCCCTCCAGCCTCTCTGGAAGGCAGCGGCTTTGGAGGAGGGCAGAGCAGCCCTGCTGTCACTGTGCTCTGTCCCTAACCCAGAGCACAAGCAGAGAGACGGCGCGGACACACACAGAAGCGCACTCACACCCACCCACCTATCTGTTCATGGTCTCTGCTGCCAGGATCTATAAACTGAAGTTGAACTTGCAAATTCTTCACTGGCAGCCAATGGACAGATCTGTGAGCCAACAGCAACTCAAACATTCCCAGCAGAAATATTGGATTGCCATTCTTGGAGCTTCTCCCCCTCACTTGCTCCACCACACCCTGCCACCCCCCCCCCCCCCCAAATTTTAACTGGAAATTACTTAGTGTCCAAAATGTCAAAAGAATTTTGAATACAATGTCTTCATTTGTTCTTCTATGTACTATCCCACAAGTTCTTGAATGCCACTTTTGTGTCAACTAATATGTATGGTTTTTTAATTAAAATTGATGATTGTGGTTTCATTAAACTGATTCATTTTATCTTTAATAAATGTGAATCAAAGTCTTGAAATTTTAATAAAAATTTTGATCCAAAAGCCATATGATCATTCAAATTTGAGATAATTGGCACGTGATTTAGTTACAGAAGTATTAATGAAGTCTTATACAGAATTCATATTCTACTATCATTGTGATTAGATTGCTATATATTAGATGATATTTTAAAGACAGTTATGATATTCATACTTTTCCTCCATCAAAATGTTATGTATAATAACTTTTCTCATATATAAAAGTTACAATCAAATATCTTCTTCTGAAGACGCCTTTATTTCACCTTTTCTCTTTCTGTCTTTTCGAAACAGTTCAATTTATCAAAAGAAAGCATTCTGGACTGAGTGGCATGTAAGGTAAGAGTGAAAGAAAAGGGATCCGCCTTAAGACCACCATGCCCAGCAAATGAATCTCACACACACAGGTTAAATGTTGTGTCGTAGATCCTTTCATATGACAAAACCAACGCATAAGTAAAAAGCAAGATAAAAGATCAACAGCAGGAAACAGGGAGGCAGGTTTTGTGGAGAAGAAAAGGGATTGTGTGGGAAGGGGGAATCCCAGGGGAGACAGCGGGAGAGCGAAGGGAAGGGGAGAATGTGCCATGTATGTGCTCCAGCTTTTCAAGTTCAGCCTCGTTTGAATGTATGGCAAACACTTACTAATGAAATGAATAATTTGAAGAGAAAAGAGGAATTGTTGAGGATAAAAGAGCTTCCTAGAAAGAACATACTGTCACGCAGGCTTCCTCTGGAACTCCTCTGAAGGAAACAACTAGTAGATTCAAGAGAACAGAGAGAACGCACTTGTCCTATTAAACACCTGTCCAAATTTTGAAGGTTCCAAATGGACATATGGTTACAATATTGTTCTATTTCTTTAAAAAAACTGACACAATGGAAAGTGAAGTTAATGGGAAGTGTGTGGACATCTGTGAATGTATAGAGTATGTGTAGATATGTGTTCATCTGCACACAAACACTGAATATTAAAATATTTTGGGTTGTGTTAGTTCAAACCCTAGAGTGCCAGATGGGTGGAAAGAGCACTCGCTGACCAGGGCTGTGTTTAGTTACTTCATATGCAGCTCTCAGACCAAAATCACATTCATTTATTTATTCGGTTTATATTTATAAATCAAACTTGCTGTGTCTTCACAGGATATACTTTCACAATTTACAAACTAAAGCAGGAAACAGCAACAGTTATGTAAGCATATTATGTTACCAGTCATGTTAAGAAAATGAAAACTGAAAATATTTCAGTTGCTAAAACATCTCTGCAAATCTGGCCAGGAACAGTTTAGGAATATGCCATGTAAGAACTTGAACTGTTTGTTCTAGAGCTCACTTTTTAAGAGCGTTTCAAGGTCAATGTCCCTGCTTTGGGCCCTGGAGTCTCTCCCCCATCTTTTATGTAATTAGAATGTGAAACACTATGACATTTTACATATCCTTTCAAAAGCGTCATACTTATATTTTGTTTTCAGTGATCATAAGCATTGGAGACAGAAAATACAGTATTTATTATAATAAAGTATTTGATGTAAATTGTTACATTTATCTTTCCCACACAATACTTTCCTATATTTAGGATCTAGAAAGCATCTCTATAATTTAAAATTTTTATTTAAAACTAAAAATTGTTATTGGTTAAGTTAGATGGTAGGTGAGATATTCCAAAGAGAAATGTAAATTCTAAAAACTTCAAATACTATTTTAATTTTAGCCACAATCTCTCTGCTACATCCGTGAGTTCTGCATCTGTGAATTTAACCATTGTGGATCAAAATTATTTTTAATTGAATTTTTACTAACATGAACATAATAATTATTTGTACAGAACCTATGTTATGCTAGGCATTATTAGAAAAGTAGAGATTCTTTAAAGTATATTAGAGAATATGCATGGGTTGTATTTAAACATTATTCTACTTTTTATAAGAGATGTGAACATCCCTGGATTGTAACGTCCATGGAAATCCTGGAAACAGTTTCCATGGATACAGGGATGACTGTACTCAGCAGCTATTCTCATGATCAATTATATTCTATACACTAGCATATTTCTGTCTACTTCTTTAAAGTTCTTTAAAGTTTTTAAATACTGGCAATAAATATGTTAACTTTGATACTGGAAATGTCTTCATAATTTTATGACTGCACTCATAAATCCTTAGGGACTATTATGAGAAATCTAGGAGCAGATTAAAATTCTAGTTCTAAATTTTCTAAATTTTCCAGTTCTAAAATTTCAGTTCTAAATTTGCTGTGCCTCTAATCTTTGTCATTTCATGTGCAATTTTATGCACTATCAGAGGATAAGTAGTAAGCTTATATATTATTGAGTAATATTTTTGTATGATTAAACTAACAAGAAAGAATGAGGTGACTTATTTACTGAAGTGATTGATCCCAAATACCAAAGTGGGTTTGAGTTTCTGCTGCATAATTAGGACAAGATATGTATGGGAGAAATATGTTGGACTTGAGGAATGCTTTTTTTGAGACGTGGTTTTGCTCTGTAGTTCAACTTGGTTCTGACCTCTGTATGTAGCCCAGGCTTGCCTAAAATACACAGCAATCCTCCTGCCTCAGCCTCCCATATGCTGGGATTTCAGGTTTGCACCACCACGCCCGGCTTGTGTGGTGCTAGAATATCAAATCCAGGCGCTTGTGCATGCTGGGCAAGTCCTCTAACCACCAAGCTACACCCTTAACCCAACAGTTGGAGTACTTCTTGGTACTTTCTGGCCTAAGTCCTGGCCGATAGACATGATAACAGCACAAAAAAGACAGGAGCACCTCAGACTTAGGTCACTCATAATCATCCCAGTCCTTACCGAGCTGTATTCATCTATGGAGGTACCGGAAGAAGCAAGATAAAACGGATTACGTACTAAAGAAAGGAGGCTGTAGCCTCTGGCTACAGTCAGAAACGAACACTGCATCAGAAAAGTATTACATTAGCTATTCAGCTTACACTTGGCCTTCTCCCTCACCCTCTTCTCTGATTGGAAATCTCTGGTGTTAACTTCCGCTTTACTATGCCTGTGAGTAGATCACTGAATCCTACAGACACAGCTAGTGTAAATCATTGAGTGGTCGCTGTGTTGGGCGCACACCACTCTATCTGGACAAAATACAGCTGAATACGTGTGATCCTCCCGATCCGCTGTCCATCTCCCTGCCTGGTCCGTGTTCTGGAGGGCCGCGGGAGAAGGCGTTAGCACTCAGTTCCCTCCACCACCAGCAGAGTTCAGTTTGTGGGAGTCACCAGCAGACCAGAAGAAGGGGGAGGAGAGAAGTAAAATATTTGTTTCACTGCTTTCTTCCTCTTGGTTGGACTCTGCCCCTTTACTCAAGGCCACACCTGTCATGAGAACACCCTTTCATCAGCTATTCTGCAAGAGTCTGATCATTCATTTTTCTTCTTCCTACTTGAAGGCCTTGAGATACAACAATTCCTCATTTTGAGTTGTCTCAATTTCTATTAACTTAGAAGCACCCACCTTTTATCAAACTTTTTGATTAGCATTTTCTTTGAGACAGGCTAGTCCTTAATCACTACATAGTTCAAGCTAACCTCAAGCTCACAGCAAACCTCCTGCTTTAGCCTAAAATTATAGCTGTGTGCCACCATGCCCAATTTATGCTGATTAATATTTTTCCATCAAAAACAAGAACTGACATATACTTATCAATATCCACAAATTATTCCATCTCAAAACCATATTTATCAAATACACATTCTTATAAAAATCCCCACTATTCATCTTCTATCATGCATTATATTAAACAATCTTTCCCTAGTGTACCATTGAGATGAGAGTGAAATATTCAAACAATTAATCAAAACTTACAAAAGTGCTTAAAGGGGAAAACTTTTTATAAAGCAATAAAAAATGTTAACACAATTTTAAAGTATTTTAATAAGATAGCTGTGTGGAAGTATGCTATAATTTAGGCAAAGAAATTTCACCTTAGTAATATGGATAGTTGAAGGTTGCAGATGTCTGAAAGTCTTCTAAGTGATTAAAAATAATAATAAAATTAATTAAAATTAGTTGACTTTAAATTTGGAGAGTTGAGTTATAGAGACCAGGACAGAGTTCAAGGCAGTCTTCATGGAATTTAATACAAAACCAGTTTCAATACCAAGCTATCCAATACTTTAACCTTAATCCATGCCTCAGCATGTACAAATTAACTGAGCATAATTTCCTCCCTAGCTGATCACCTTACCTTTTATGAGAAGCTCCTCTGGGTGGTCTCATGGTGGTAGTTGAAGCAGTTGAGAGGACAGGCAGCAGTTAGCAGGGATGTTTCAGTCTCCCAGTGAGCTGGGCATTAACGTGACAATGTAAATCCAAGTACTCCATCCTCAAATCAACGTCCTCCCCCCCCCCCCCCCCCCCCCCCCCCCCCCCCCCCCCCCCCCCCCCCCCCCCCCCCCCCCCCCCCCGCCCCCGTGGTCACTGTTAGCCTGCCTGCGCCGCAGCTTAAAAATATAAAGAGGCTTTTTCTAGGACTTGGCTTGGGTCACAATCAGGCTTCTATCCTTTAGGATAAGAACCCTACAACTGCAAAGCCAATTCTGCTTGCAAGAGACTTAACAGTATAGTAGCTCCTTCCTGGATATGAGTGAAACACTGAGATTCACCATATATAAAGCCTCAACAGAGAAAAATGAAGGACTCACAAAAAATATAGCAAAAATAAAAATATTTCAATATTTAAATCTCAGTTTTAAAGAGGTATAACATATCTGTTGAAACACCAGAAAAAAATAATAGAAAAGTCATGCCTAAGGGGGGGAAAAAAGATTCAAATCAAAGGAGCCCAAGGTTATAGAAAAATGAAAATTAGCACAAACACAGAGAAGTTTCAGAAATGCAGATATCAAAATATTATTATTTTTCCAAAAGAAAGGAAAAGAGAGAGAATTACTGTAGGTGAGGGAAAAAAAATTGCAAATCTCACAAAATGTACTTAAGCTTGAATTTTATGTAAAGAAAATTATTTAAATATGAAAAGAAATTTTTGAAGGAAATATTTAAGTTATTAAATGTGCATAAAGTGCATGGTCATGCATATCTGTAATATCAGCATGAGGGAAGCTGAGGCAGGAAGATTTCTGTGAGTTTTAGAGCAACGTAGTCTCCCTAGTGAGTTCAGGACCAGCCAGGACTAGAGAGGGAGATGCCATTTCAAAAAGAAATACTTAATATGTATGAGCCTCTTCTGAAAATTAAAAACTTATAACACAGAGGAAAAAAACAGGGAAAAAATCACAGTATGGTTTTAATAGGGAGTATGAAGGCACTAAAAATCCTTCTGGAAGAATATGTGTCTTATTAACAAAAATGTAGGATTAAGTCACTTACTAGCCTTAATGATACGTTCAAGAACATATTTATCCATTTAATACCAAAGTCACATAAATAACATGTCCAGGAAAAAATAAATTGGACAAGAATTGTTGGTCTAAATATAAAAATCTTTTCTTTGGCAACTGATTGAGTGAAAGAAAAAATAATTCCTTTACTATTGAAGTATAGTACAGTAAGTAGAAATTATAAGTGCGCCATTGTTTTAGAGTGTTTCCTACATGTGAGATATGTAATTATCATAACAGTCTTGAAGCATTATAGACATGTGGTAAGTGTACAGTTGTGAAATTGACTTGCACGGCATTTTAAAGGCCTTGCCCATAGCTTCCAGATAATAGTGCAGAAAGTAGGATCTGTTACTTCAAAGCAGAAGAGGCAAATTATGTACTGTTGAAATTCCTAACATTAAATTTAAATGTAATTTACATACAAAGGTTTCAAAACACTGAAAGGATTCCTTATTCAAGAGGAAAGCTGAACCGGAAAAGTATTTTACTGATTCACCAAGAATTTATCATACCAGTATTATAGGCCGGAAAATACATTTTAATATGAAAAAAGAACTCCTCAGCCATGAAGATGCATGCAACCTAGCAGATTATAATGCTACCAGAGGAATGCTGGGGAAAAGAGAGGCTTGCTGGGAAATAACCTCCTCACCCCTGGTATGTCCTCCCTCCCTGCACTGCGTCAGAGATGTTTGACCTCTTGCTATTGGTAATTGCACATTAGCCTTCCAGATACTCCTATCAGAACACTAACAATCTTAAATTTTTTTAAGTTTAAAATGAAGGAAAAATACCAATTGTTTAAAACTTGAGCGTAACCCATTGTGGTTGAGATTAAAATTTTTCAGTACATTGTAATGGTGCTCTCGGGTCTTCCCCATTTCACACAATGCTTGTGAAAAGGTTCACCTGAAAGAGTCAATGAGCCCTCTCGATTAAAACAGTGCACACAGATAAGGAGGGGAAAAGAGAAAGACGTTTTTTTAAATCTCATGCTCAGTTATGATTTTTACGGAGGAGTAAGAAATTGGATACCATTCTTCGTTGTGATTATTTGCTAAATCAACTTGTAATTCACCGTGGGAATTTTACCTCGTGACCTTTGTGAAGACTTTAAGTTCTTGGTTTTATAATACACTATTGAGACATTTAAAAATTAACCAAACTGTGTGGTTCAAACTTCTCCAGTAATATGAGTTGATGTCACAGATGACATAGATTTCATTGTGGGTGCATTAATTCCCAGAAGTGACATGCTTGCAAATAGTAACTCAGATAATTAATTTCCTTGAATCATGAGATTTAAGGGATTCAGTAAGCATGGATAGAAAAACATGCAAGTCGGTAAAATATTAACCTCTGTGTCAGACTAGGAACTTCAGTTTTAAACAATGTTTTACGCTTCATTGATCTGTTAAATTTTCTAGCAACACAAGCTTAGTAACCAGTTGAAAATCTCAATTATATTCAGTAAATTCAGATTAAAATACTAAAGATACCATCTTTTTTTAAAAAAGGTACAATCTCTTTTATTGCCGTAAGCAACATATATTCCTTTAAAAGCAGCAAATGGCACATAGAAGAGCAATTGGCCATTTAAGAGAAGATTTAAAACTAAGAATTTCTTCATAAACTCTTTTTTATTTCAGCTGGCTGTTGTTTTTAACCTGTGTAATTAAGTATAATAAAACTGAAGACTCACAGTCTCTTGAAAAGTACTTCATCGGTGAGTGTATATCTATTCTTCCCTAATTTATAAAAGATTTTTCTGAGAAACAAGATGGTATTTGTTTAACCAAAGCCTGCAATCTTGATAGGTCACCAAGCTCCTCCAAGAAAACAATAATTTTAATGTTTCCTATATCAAATGTTTCACCAGTATCATCTCATTTAGTTCTCTAAGTTAGATGGCACTATTATATATTGAGAGTCGTAGGCTAAGAAGACCCTTGAACTTGCCAAAAACTCATTGCTAGTGAGAGAAGGAAGCGAGACTCCGTCCCAGGAAGTCACAGTTCAGTGCTTGGGCTTTTAAATTCCACTTTGGAATTTTGGCAGTGTTATCACACCACACCCAACAATCCCTGAAGTAACAAAACTATCTACATAGGTTGATAACGTTCCTAAGAAAACATACACAAACATGTACATAAAAGCACCCAAAGGTTAAAAAGCAAAATCAAAATTTTAATCATTATTTTAACTGGAGAGTGGGTTTATAAGTAATCTTTTTGACTTGTTTTTTATGTTTTCCTATACATTTCCAACTTTGTACAGTAAGTATCTGTTGCTTCATAAACAAGCTCAGATGGAAATCATTATCCATAACTCCTTATAATGTTCATAGAAATAATTTTAGCTGCAGTCTTATGATAGTGTTGTGCATGATTATAATAATAAAATGTTTTGATTTTTGTTCCAATAAGTCTAATTTTTTGTAGATATGAAGGTTGTTGAAAAGCATTCTGGTCTGGAAACATTTCTCTTAGCTAGTTGTTCCAAGTTGCTGATTACAACCTTGGCTACTATTTGATTAGGCTTCCAGCAGGCCCTCCTGAACAGTGCCCAGTTGTCTTGAGATTTAAGTAAGATAAAATATTTAAAGTATTGCTTCATGGAATAAACACAATAAGTATCAGTCAAAAATATGTATGTTTAACATGCATGATTTCTGTTCCCATCTTCACCTATATACATAGATACAAATCAATATATGTGTGAAAATAGAAATGAATGTTCAAAATAATAATTCGTGGAATATAGCACTTTGATTTCCTCCTTTACAATTGTTCAACTCAAGAGCACATCTCCAGTGAAGCTCTACTTAGCCAACTGACTCAGCTCTCCCACTCCCCCTTCCAGATCCCTTGGGCCACTGTGCTTGTGCTGTGACATCCCTTTCTCCTGATCTGTGACTTCCAGTGGTGTTTCTCTGAACATATTTTTTCATGTATCCCTGCATTGTTATCACAACATTGGTTGTATGGGGATAGATTAAACATAGCTGCAAAAATATTGTCATTTCAATGAAAAAAACAATCGAGAAGTATAATGAGTTGCTAGTGCAACTGCTGTCAATTCTAAGTGTGAGCAAGACAAGTGCAAAATTTGGACACAGACTAGTGTTAGAGGATTGTGTTCTTTAACAGCTTGGCTAGATTTCTAAGTTCTTTTTTCCATTTGAAAAAATTGTCAAATATGTTTTAGATGAATGCACATATCTGTTTTATTGAAGATAACATGTTTTAAATACGTACTCAGTTTGTAACCCAATCTCAACGGTTATATTGAAATATGAGGGCCCTATATTCTATATTCAGGAATATTTTAAAATATGTGTATAATCAATTCCCTTAAGGCTATTTTTTAAAGGCAGAATACTCATTGTAAAGTATAAACTTTGAATAACATCACAAAATTGTTTATATAATAATACATGTAAGTATATAAATTACAATGAGAATGGGAATAAAATTATTAGAATGTGAGAAAATGCAAATACAATTAAAGAAAAAAATGTATAAGATCACCTAATATGCAATTTAAGTTATTGATGGATACTAATTATATCGCTTTCCTAAATCTGAATTATAGTTTTTCCCCACAAATATCACAAGTTTTACAATATAATAAATACTCAAAAATAAACCTCAGTGAAGTTATCATTGTAAATTTCATTCTGAGAAATTATCAAGTGTCATGAATAGCATACTTAGAAGTCCACACAGCAATGCGCTTTCCCAAACTAGCATGTTCATGTAGTCAATTTAAGCGAACTTTTACCATATGGATTTTAAAAACCTACTAATCTATAGATGGCCGATATCTTGTAGCCCAGGCCTAGAATCTTATCATCTGCGAGGCTGACCAAGAGGAATACAAGTTTGGACCCAGACTGCAGGGCACTCAGCAACTTAATAAGACCCTGTCTCAAAATAAAAAATAAAAATGAGCAGAGAATATAATTCATTGTGAAGGCTTTGGGTCAATCCCCAGTACAGCACCCATATACACATGTACACACACAAAGACAAATTGGTCATGTGAAGGATGACCCATCTCCTCCTGCATTGATATGTACATAAATATTCTTCTTCTATAAGAACATTAAATAACAATTATGCCTATGCCAGAATGAAACTCAAAGAGACAAGGTGTCAGAGCTGCTTAGCACTTACCACCTTCCAATTGTTTTGTTTTCTTCTTGTAGTGTTGGAGATGAACCCACAGCCTTCCTCAAACTAGCCAAGTGCTCTACCTCTGAGCTATATCCTCGGCCTTGGCCACAGGTGTTTAACTCTTGAAATGTTTTTTTGATGCAGCATATAAACATGCCTTTCCCGTAATATAGTCACAGGAGAATAAACTCAGTAGTAATCAGACTTTCTAAAGAGACTGCACAGAGAAAATAAGTTTATAAAAAGTTGTCATCATCATATGAGCAAAGACAACACCATATTAGACCCAAGATGAATAAAGGATTTGAAAACAAATGATAAAATGAGAGCAGCAATGGAGCAAAACCTTTAGACTGAAAAGACACTAAGGATCTTTATTCACCTATGTGTGCTTTCTGACTTGGAAGAAGAATTCTTGTAGATGAAAACTCTCATAAGGACTAGTTCCACTAACAAGTATGATTTGTCCTGGCAGGTGGTCTACAGTAACAGCAGTGGCTTGATCCAGTTACTATGAACTTTACTGGATGAGAAATCCTGTCCAACAAACGCTTTCACCAGTCCTGCCGTGGATGGTAAAAACATCTAAAACAAAAACAAAGATTATTTTCAGTACTATTATTTTTGAATTATTGCATTTGTATATGACATATACCCCATTCTTTAAGCATAATGACTTTAATAAATTATTGAATTGAGATGTGAGGAGTTGAGATTTGAATATAATGAAGGTCTCGGGAGCTCTTATGAGTAGAAATGACTTTCTTCGGGGACTAAATGATTAAACATTAGTAAGTGGTTACATGCTAGTAAAACTGAATAGTGAAAATAGACCAGATTGTAGAACTGAAATTGCATTTTAACAGAGCTAAACAAATTTTACAAATAATGTGAACCTAAATAAAATGCTAAACAAGTAGTTTTTGTTAAATCTTTCTCTGTCTCTCTCTCTCTACATATATATGTGTGTGTGTGTGTGTGTGTGTGTGTGTGTGTGTTTATGTGTGTATATATATATATATATGATAGAAGTTATTTTGATTCAGCAAATTGAAAGGCTGATAATAAATATAAAATTTTTATTAACAATGCTAATTATATAAATATGTAAAGGAAACACAACTTCAATAACAAATGATAAGAAACAAGGAGTTCTGTTAGTAGCTGACATAAAGAAGAAGTTGTCAGAATCTTCATATCAGTGCAGAAACCAGCTTTCCAGGTTGGTAGTTTCATTGTTTACTTCCTAGACCATCTTGAGAGCTTAACAATGAAGTTCAGAGGATACTTACCGAATTTTACAGACATGGGCCTTCCTGAGAGCTCTGGATTGCTTATCATGTGACTCTTGCAGTTGACAAGGTCATGCATAATCCCCAAGTGAAGACAGAATCTAACCTCAAAGTCCAAATTCCTTTGGCTGCAGTGGAGTTTTACTAGCATCAGAAAGTGATAAAAGAGAAGCCTGGGCACTTTATCTTCTCCAGATCCCTCAAAGCAGCCCTTTGAAGGCATTTTTCACCTACATGCATTTCCAACCCCTTCCATTAGAGATGGTTCCATTATCTCAACAGCTTCTCTTGAGGTCAAATGACTTTATCTCAGTGCCCTAAAAGGAAACCAGACTCAAATGAGTTTCTAATGCACACTTAATAACCCATGACCAGGTCACATAGAAACTTGCTTATAAAATTTACCGGGATTCTTCACTCCACGCATCGCCCCCCCACAGCACTCTGAGTCATCTGCAGCACTATCCACGTGTTTTTATTCTATAATAATGAACAGCTGGGCCAGATCCTGGCCAAAGTAAATAAAATTAGGCGGATGATTCTGCGTGGTTATGCTAAACAATTTGTAAGCAGGTTCAGATTTCTTTCTAAGGCAATAAAAAATATGTCCATATGCTGGATTATTTATTGTTATTATGTATACAAGAGAAACACATTGCTAAGACAGAAGAAAGATCTTAATTGTAGAATTAATAAAAGTTATTCAGCATAAATGTATAAATTATTTTTTAATGAAGAAGTTTTTTCAGCACTATCTCTGGGGTCTGATTTCTCACTAAGAGACTTGCAAGATCTCATCTAAACTATTTTTCTTTTTGCCACTAAGACGAAACCCAGCCTGTTACTTAGTAAAAAAGCGACTGGAGGGCCTGGTCATCACTGTCATCAGTTTTGTGCCTGGCTGTGGTAAAACCCTCTTACTCCCTTTGCACTCCTTCTCCTCTGGCTTTAATTGTGGAAAACAAAATGTACAAACACACCAGGAAACAGGAAGAAAAGGTTGACTTTCCATTGCATCACAGACTTGAAACAATCAGAACAGAGAGCTGATTATATCATGATGCTTCAAAAATAGACTGCCTGATAATAATAGTTACACCAGGTTTCTTTCAAGATTCCTCTTTTTTTTTTCCACATATGTCCTTGCTTTCAGACGTGTTCATCATTAATAGGATGCAGTCAAGATTTTCTTCTGTTATCTGCAAGTCTTTCATTAGCGAGATCATTTATGCCATTTACCTTCAGTGTACTTACTAACTGACCTGTTGGGTCAGAGTCCCTCACTCCTATTTCATGTTTCCTCTGACCCCTACCTTCTCTGTGGTTTAATTTTTGGTAACGGGGGTCATGCCTAGAGCCTTCACGTTGACCTACATCCCCAGGCCATTTTGCTTTCCTCTTCTATTTCACCAACTTTTCCCTTTCCCCTTCTTTGCCCTCTGGCTCCCTCCTTGACTCCTTAATCTCACCCCTTCGAATCGACTATTTGTTTTCATTTGGCGATTCTCATATTAGAGAAACCATGCCATACTTGAACTTCTGAGTCTGACTCACTTGAACAAGCATGATGATCTCAAGTTGCGCCATTCACCTACAAATGACTCAACTCTACCTGTCATTATGGAAGAGTGTTCCTCTCCTGTGTATATAGTCCAGATTTTTTTGCATCCATTGATCTGTTGACGGATATTTCTGCATCATCCACAATTTAGCTGTCAAAAGTTGTGCTGCTATAAACATGGATGTACATGAATATTTGTTCTGTGCTGCTTTTAACTCTTTTGGAAACACAGCCAGAAGAGGCATCACTGGGTCAAAAGGAATATTTGTTTTTAACCTTTTAAGGAATCTCCATACTGCTCTCCATAGTGACTGTACCAGTTTACCATCCCAGCAATATAAGAAGATTGATTTTTTCCCCTCATCGTTACCAGCATCTATTGCTGCTAGAGTTTTTGGTATACAACTTTCTCTCTAGGTAAAATGATATCTCAGTATTGCTTTGATTTGCATTTCTCTAATAGCTAGGGATGTTGGATATCTTTTCATGTGTTTACTTGTCAACTGTACTTCTTCTTCTGAAAATTGTCTGTTCATTTGTTTCCCAAACTATCCTTTTTGGCAGATAATATGATTCTCTATACAGAAGACCCTCAAAACTCCACCATGAAATGCTTGAACTAATTTTAAAATTCAGCGAAATTGCAGGATACAAAATCAATGCAAAAAATCAATAACATTTTTCTACACTAACAATGAACTCATTCAAAAAAAGATGAGAGTATCCCATACTTAATAGCTCACTAAGAACACTAAATACCTAGCAAAGAAAATAAAGGACCTCTAAAAAAGAAAGAAAGAAAGAAAGAAAGAAAGAAAGAAAGAAAGAAAGAAAGAAAACTGTGTTGTGCTGAAAAAAGAAACCAAAGAGAGCATAGAGTTGAAAAGAGAGAAGGGAAGGATGGGATGCAAATCCTTACGGACTTTTTTACGCCTTTTGTTACCTCTTGTGTTCACATATTTCCAATGTACTATGGCTTGGAAATGGTTTAGCCGCACTAAAACTCCCATTAATATTTGGTCCCCAATGTAACAGTGTTGAGAGGCTGTGGGACCCTCAAATGATGTTTAAGTCATGAAGGGTCTATGCTTATGGAGAGATTAACGTATCTTTTTATATCTTTATGAGTATATACATGCCATATACAATGGTTACATTGAGCTTGAGAATTTTGTGCACATATATATCACGACAACATTGCAACTCCTTTCCTTTATCGGCCCCCTCCTTTTCTGCCTCATCCCCGCTGACTCCCACTATGACACCCATTTGTTCTCTAAAATGTATCCCTGCGGGGTGTGCCAGATCGCTCGCTTTCATGGAACTGGGTGAGCTTCCCCAGAAGAACAGGATGTTACAAAGCCAGTGTGCCACTAGTGTTCTACCCCTTCTACAGTGCCCGCTTGCCCTTTAACTCTCTGCCAAGTGTTGGAAACACGAGGCCTTCCTGAGAAGCCAAGCAGGTGCCCATGCCATGTTCTGGGACTTTCCACCTCCAAAACCATGAGCCAAAATAAACTTCTATTGTTTGCAAGTTATGCTCCATCAAGAATTCTTTTATAGGAACAGTTTGTGACACTGTGAACCTCAGTAACGTGAGGTGAAGGGTTAATACCCTTCCCACCTCTGTGGACCCACACCCTTAGCTTTCCTTCATCTCTTTGTGTGGATATTACATGTGAAATATCATTTTTTTTAACTGGTCAATGTGATTGGAGCAAAAGTAGATTTATTCCTGTGGGCTTGCTCACATATCTAGATTCCTTCCCTCAATTTTGGCCAAAATGTTCCACATTGGCTCGTGTACTCTGCAGTACTTTTATAAAGATATTTAAAAATAGATTGTTAATAGATTTTGGAAGAGAATGGTGCAAATAACTGCTCAATAGTAAGACAGTATCTTAAAACATGATACCTTATATCCAATATTTAGCATATGGCTATAGTATAAATTTCTAATATGCTTAACATACAGTAATTATTAGCTGAAATGTGATTTTAATAACCCAGTGAATATTCATTATGACTTAGAGTTATTACAAGCATAAAATATAAACATAAGCTGCTATCTACCTAAATTTATTATGAATACATTGGCAAAATTAAGTTTCTTACCTAAAGATAATCACAATTTTAGTTAGGTATTTTTGTTGTTTTTTTATTTTTGTTTCTTTTTCTTTAGGATGCAGCTTTTGGATCCAGGGCTCAAGCAATCCTCTGCCTGATGGGCAGAATTTATGGCGAGATTGTTAATATAATATAAAATTAAACATTATCATTTTAGCAATTTAAAGTATTTCAAATATAGACTTACATTTTATGATTTTATCACTACAGATTTATTATGAAGATTATTAAGAGATGGCAATTTATGTGAGGACATTCAAAAACTCCAAGAACTTTTTTTTTTTTTTTTGAAACAGGGTCTCACTCTGTTATTCAGGCTGGTCCTGACCTTGTTGCATAATCCCAGCTAGCCTTGAACTCAGCAATTCCACTGCCTCAACCTTTAGAGTGAGTGATGCAGTTATTATTATTTTGAGACTGAGTCTTGCTCTGTAGTCCAGGCTGGTCCTGAATTCACTTTGGAGCCCAAGCTGACCTCTCAAACTAATTGCAACTCCCCTGTCTCAGCCTCCCTAGTGCTGGGATTGCAGGCATACACAACACCTGGTTTAGGTGATGCTGGGGAATCAAACTCAGGGTCTTGAGCTTGCTACGCAGGCACTTTAACTGCTGAGTTATTTATTCAGTCTGAATGTTGGGATGAAAGGCATATGCATCGCTCCCCCCACCCCTCTTTTCCCCCTACCACCTTATATGGTGCTGGGGAGTCAAGTCCAGGGCCTTCTACTTGACAAGCAAGCACTTTGACAGTGGATCTATGCCCCTCCGCCCCCGCCAGTCTTTTCAAAGAAAGGTAAAGAGAAAAAGAAGGGGAGCAAAAGACTGAGAGGAGGCAGACAGATCAATTCAAACCTAGGCTACTCCTAACGTAAAATTACTGCTTTTGATGCTGATATTCTCTCACATTTTAGAGACCTCTCTTCCCTTCTTATCTGGGCTTTACATATTACATAATTTCCTCTATTTTGTTAAGTACTAACGCAAATGAGTAAAATGAGCAAAAATGATGAAGTTATTTCTTGTACTATTTTAGTAGAAAGACAGAGACCCTCATGCAAGGTTAATTTGAGTATAATTGACCCTTTATTAAAAGTTATAAAATGTCTTTAATAGGAGTGATATTTTATCAATAGAGTTTAGGTGAAAAATTACAAGGATATAACTAGGAAGATTTCTAAAGAGACAAAGAACATGCTTAAGAAACTATGAACAGATTGCATGTAATTTCTAATAAATTTGGAAATACATTATAATAGCAAAAGGACAGTCTCTCTCTTGTCCAGTATAATAGAAGCACCAAACCAAGAAACTAGGGACATAATTAATCATAAAACTAATGTTAGAAACTGCAAGTTTCAAAAGCAGATGTTTTTGATTGCTATTTATAAAAATAAACCAAGAAATGTAACATAACTATGGTACCAGCACCCCAGCAGGATGGCTTGAGACCATCCTAGACAACATAGTGAGATCTTGTCTCAAAATAATAAAATATATTTGTAAATTCCATGAAGTTGCAAACACACTCAAAACAATACTGCTGCTGGTTTATGTGATCTTGCACAACGAACACTCATAAACTTTGTTAAAGCAAAACCACCTAGAAATACAGTTTGTCTTTCTTCATGAACACGAAGCTGGTTCTTCTTGGTACGTGTAATTAATGACATTTTCATTGCAATATGAGTCAGCAAGAATTCAAAACACCATGCTTGCAGTCACAAGCTGATCTTTGACTCATTATTTTTCCTTTTTGTGTGAGACCAGAAATGCGGCTTTCTCTTTCTGAAATTACTAATTTCTGAGGTTGTTTTACTTAAGCTACCCAGAACCGCTGTTCACACAGAATTGCATACATAGAACAGAACAGAGTTAAATAACTGACAATGTGACAATTTCAGTATGAGATGGACCATGTAGAGATGTTGCAAATCTAAGTGGATTAAAGAAAAATGCAAAATGCATTGATACAGTGATCAATATAACATTATTATTTAAGTTTCGTTTAATTCATAAACTAATTTTTCAAGAATTTAAAGAAGGTGAGCTAGGGACCACAAATTCAACTACTTCCTCCTATTTAACTACCTCATGATCAAGCTTCTGTAGTAGTTTATCCCTGAACTGTCCCTCAAAAGTCCCAGTGTTAAGAGTCAGGGTTCCTAGAACGTGATTGGACCATGCGAATACTGTATACTTCTGTGGGTTAATCCAGTGATAGATTCCTAGGTGAATCTATTAGGAGGCCGGCCCCGGTGGGAGGGTGGTGATGGGGGTGTGGCCTGGATGGTGGTTTCCTGCTGCATGCCTCCTCCTTCCTGTTGAGCAGCTTCCCTTCCCCCCACTCTTTCATTTCTGCCTTGGACCTGTCCAAGCATATGTGGTCTGAGATCTCCGAGACTGTGAACCAAATAATAATAATAATAACTTCTCCTCCAAATTGAAAGTTCCCAATATTATGTACTCCAGTGACAGAAGAGTGACAAATATAGCTCATGGTAACAACTTTTAGTATGAACTTTTAAATAAATGATTCATTAATTATAGTAAATTAAGAAATGAAAAATCTATGTATCTTCATTTTCTTTTTGACACAGAACCTGATTTGAATTAGTCTTCTTTATCTGAATTTTTTGGAAACTGGAGTTTATATGTGTTTTTACCAGAGATACAGACACCTATATTTACAGACCTACACTTGTTAGATTTGACCTCAAGACTTCTCTATGGATTCATAGCATATAAACATAACAGAATATGTCTTTTCAGCTATTATTATAAAAACCACATTTTTTCATTGTTGACAGCATGAGTTATCAGGGAAGAAAAATCTACAAGGTCTTTACTGTATTCTATCACCAACTGGTCACATGACTGTTGTTAGATCGCTCCATTAAGACAGAGACACCTAAGCCTTTTTCCTGTGTTTTGGGAAAGAATTAGAGACATAACTTTTCAGATGACTATTACACTAGCTGAACATTTGATAAGTATGTCAAATTCTGACAAAACCACCAAAATTGAAGCAGTTTTTCTATTACCTCATAGAAGTCTAAAAAAATCAATTGTTTTGATAACATACAAGCCATTTTCAATCCCATCTTTCTCTGACCTCAAAATTTGTTCCACCCCCTAAATACTCTCAATTTGTTAATACAGGCCAGATAATTTGCATCCCCAACTCCATGTCCTCTTAGTGCCATCACTAATTCTGGACATTTTTCTCGTGTTCTTCATGATGACAAATCATATCCAGAGACACTCTCATACTAAGGAAAGCCTTGAAATTGGTCTGAAGAGAGTCATGTGATGATGAGTCTATCAGATTCCCCAGACGTAATTATCTAGATATAGTCCTGATAATTCCTCTGCAGAAAAACTGTTTTTACACTCAAGCTTTCCAGTCGATTGTATGAGGACTGTCAATATTGTGGAGGTTAATCTAGTTTCCTCAAAGATCACTTACACATATCTGAAAAAATAAGTCTTGACAGAAAGATTTAAACGAATGCTAAACAACTGTGAATCAACCCTATGCCAAGTGAACACATAAAATCAACCACAATAGGTTTCAAAAAAAAAAAGACATAGCATGCCATGCTCTATAAGACACATTTAAAATGCATAATGCTAATATTTCTTTTGAATTTAACAGGCAATAAATAGAACCCAGATATGAGCATTATGTACTAGTTTTATAACAATATTTTAAAAATATTTCATTGTAACTGTATTAAAACACCATATGCAACTTGGGTATTAGACAAATTTCATGTAAATGTTTGAAATGCTTGCTATTTAGCAAATTTAAAGCTTTCCCCTGAAACTTGGAAGAACATTTGGGCAGATTTTTTTTGTTGTTGTTGTTATAAGAAAACAAAAATATTACATTTAAGTTAGGGGCAGAAAATAGTAACAGAGACTGAGTTATAAATTTTATCTTCAATATGTTATAAGTTTTTAGAAGTAGGAAAAATGTTTATGTCAATTAAATATGTTATTTATAGTTTTCAAAAAAATATTAAACTTTAGTCGTACAGAGACACTATTGATGAGATTACAATTGACCAGAGATAACTCTTCTGTAATTTTAGGTTGAGAATATATTTTTACAGATCTTAAGAGGCTAGAAAGATGGAGAGAGGATTGCATAAATATTGAAACTTTTTGATGCTTTTTTAAATTAAAAAAGTAGTGCTGTCTTTTTAAATCAAGTAACTGTTGATTCAAATTAGAAGAATTAAGTCACCAGAGCCTACAAAACAATCAGTACAGACCATCAGATCATCAAATTTTATAGATAGTATTATATGCTTAGATAATTTTCCAGCATTCTTTTCCCTAGCTCAGCTAAAATCCAACAATCAATCTAATTTTATGCAGGGCACATAAGTAATTTTTGCACTGTATTATGATTTAATTTTACACAGGCAAGGTGATACAAAAGCCTTATCATTAAAGAATAAAACATCTTATTTGCAAAAATGAAGTAATGATCAGTGTAGTTTACCAGATAATTTGAATCCCATGAATTTCCATGTATTACACATGTGATCTTAAGCACTCTTAACTTTATCATCTCTTAGGTTAACTTTTGGCAATAGTTTGTTATTTTCTTTTTTGAGGCAGGGTCTCACTCTATAGCCCAGGCTGGCATTGAATTCAATACAGTCCTCCTGCCTCAGACTGCTGCTTGCTAGGATTACGGGCATGTGCCACAATACCAGGTTTATGAGGTGCTGAGAAATTGAACCTCGGGCCTTGCATATATGCTAGATCTATATATAATACTTAACTTGATTTTAAATTGAGTGAAAATACTGAAAACCAGTACTTCTTAATGGGGATGTGACATTAAATATTAGTCTCCAAAACATGTGCTTTTCGATTTGTCATTTTGGAGCAGCTTCATAATAAAGTAACCAACACGAAATAGTTCAAAACATTGAGTAACACGAGAAGTTGCATGCCCTGCATAGCTTGATGCAGAACATCCTCATCACCCCAAAAACTTCCCATACGGCCCTTTTCAATCCACCCAGTCCCCATGCTGTGATCCGTAGAGACCAGTTATCTGTGATTTTAAGTTCCGTTTTTCCATTTCTGGGATGGCATCCCGATGAAATTATCTATAATATAGTCTAACACTTTGAAGATTATGCCTTAGTTACTTTCTCATTGTGACATCGACAAATCCACAACTTAAAGGAGGGAAGATTTATTTGGCTCACAGTCTGAGGAGTTCCCACATAGACCACTCATGGGGAGCTGGCAACTGTGGAAGCACATGGACAACTGCTCACCTTATTGCAGGCGGAAAGTCATATGAGTGAGGAGGGAACTGACATCTGGAGACTCGAGCGAGGCAAGCGCTGCGGAAGAGGCTGTAACAATGTTTCTTCTTCCTTTGCTTAGTTCAAACTGCAAGTTGAGCCCCACAATCGTGGGTGATCCTCCGTCACTTCCCTGCCAGCAAGTCTTTGACACATGCCTGAAAGTTCTGCCTCGGGAGCCTGCCAATTTAAAAAAGCAGACATAACCCCTTCTGATCAAATTCCAAGCACTCACCCACCCGTTCCAGGCAAGCCCCACCTGCCAACAGCACCCTGTTAGGTAGGTATCCCACCACACTCAAATACACGAGGATTTTGGGGGACAAGCCAGTCCAAGCCATAATGAGACTCATGTTGTTACATGTACAATTTTATTCCTTTTCACACATGTACAATAAAAACACACCAAGCCAGTTGAGCAACTCTGGATTTTTAAATTTTTTTATTTATAGGGTCAAAGATAACAAAAAACGTTAAATAAGATACTGAAAACCTGACTGACCTTCATTCCAATGAATCATAATTGGTCTTTCTTACAATTAAGAAATTCTTTTCACTAGAAGTTCCCACTGAAGGAATAAAAACAGAAAGTACAGGTGAGAGGAAAGTATTTGAAGCATACAATTTCCAAAAAGAAACAGTATCTAGAACACACAGAGCATTCATAAATAAACAGTAAAAACAAATATCATTAAAAATGAAGAAAATCGGGGAAAAAACACAGTGCATTAAATGAGATGACATATCACCAACAAATTTGTGAAAGATGACAAACATAACTGTCATCAGAGAAATACAAAATAAGTCCCAAGAAAGACGCTAAGATACATCCACCATCAAGACGAAGAAGTAGGAGTCGCAAGTGTCAGCAAAGGTATAAAACTACTACAGCTCATTCACCACCAAGGGGAGGGGGAAAATCGGTACGATGACTTGGGAAAACGTCTGATATTACAGTGCTTCCTACATCTTGGACACTTGTTTTATGTTTCCTAGTTACTATTTTTCCCAAACTTGTTTCTATTAGTCTGCATTTGCGATACATAATACCTATGTTCATCTTGAGGAATTGGCGCCACAAACACATACCACAGCTTCGTCATTCTTACTTCCCTTGTCCACGTCGGACTACCTCACTCCTCTGCTTCCCCTCTCCCTCTCCACGAAATATGTCTCCCTGTTTTCTATCATCACCTTTATTTGACTTATAATTATTTATATCTTGGGTTTTTCATATAAGAGAAACTATGTAATATTTAACCTTGTATGTCTGATTCATTAAGCCTACGGCTCTCAAAGTGCATTTATTTTCCTACAAATGACACAAATTTATGTTTCTTTATGGCAGAGTAGTACTCTCTTGTGTATACGTACCATATTTTCTTTGTTAATGGATCTGCTGGTGGGAATATCTACTATTCCCAGGATTTAGCTATTACAAGTGGTG
Organism: Ctenodactylus gundi; assembly: GCA_004027205.1. Taxonomy (NCBI): domain Eukaryota; kingdom Metazoa; phylum Chordata; class Mammalia; order Rodentia; family Ctenodactylidae; genus Ctenodactylus; species Ctenodactylus gundi. The sequence continues at coordinate 259,885 of PVKB01002436.1, read as the reverse complement.
CTGCTGTAAGCGTGGGTATGCATGTATCCTACAATATGATGTCTCTACTCTTTTGAAATGATATCAGAAGAGGTATATCTCCGTTAAAATAAATACCTACTTCCTTTTTTTGAGGAATCTTCATGATGATTTTCAAAACAGTTGTATCAAGGTACATTTCCACTAACATTTTTTTCCCACAAACTTGCTAGCATTTTTATTTTTAACTTCTTATTAACAGCCATCATATATTTTTTTCACTATATTTTACTACTATTTTTAACAACTTTGAACATCATTTCTTAGGAGCCAATTATTTCCTCTGTAACTAAACAAAATGAGTATTTACATCCACCAAAAGTATCTATGAGAATATTCACAGCAGTTTTATTCTTCATTAGGCAAAAATAAATACAATCGAAACATCCATGCATTGGAGAATGGGTGAATATACAATCTGTGGTATATTTTTATGATGGAGAAAGGAAAAATGTTTATCCAAAGTAGTAGGTGAAGAATGAACCGTTAATACAAACAATGCCATAGATTCTTTTTTCCCCACTTTATTGATATGTACAAGTGCAGAATTTAAGATTTACAATGGAGTTGAGCATTTTGTGCACATACTTTCCTTATCAAAGTGAGAAGGTCTTCCCCGCTCTCCTTTTGTCCCTCCCCCTACCTTCCCTTCCCTCCCTTCACCACCCCTCCCCCCCAGTCCCCCTCTTTCGCTTTGTCTTTCCTTTAAAGTTCCATGAGATAGTTGTGGTCTGGGTCTCTCATATAAGAAAGACCAATGCCATAGATTCTTACAGACATATCATTAAGTCAGCAGGAGAAACAAAATCATACACATATGCCCGCATACCTATAAATTCATAGGTGAAATAGCAGAATTTGTTTCAGTTGATATAAATTCATGGGAGCTACTTCTCATGGGAATGAAAGGGACGTGTGAAAGCCTGGTAGTGTACTTGAAGTGCCCCACAACTTACCACACAGCTGCACACATAGGTAACAATTAAGCAGGTAATTCATCACATGTTTGTATATTAGTGCATATATAATATTTCACCAAATTTAAGGTGTGAGGAGAGATTGTCGATCTTTTCATGTGATAAGGTATTCTGATAAAGGACATTATCATTTTAATTGGACATAAATTAAGTTCCAGGATTTGAATTTAGTAGTATTTTCAATTAAAGTGAACAGGCAGTGATGATCTCTCCTCTTGCTACATTTAATTTACAGCACTTTTGATCCACTTGAAAATACAATCTTTTTGGCTCATGTGTTATATAAGAAAGTTACTAAGGAAAGTTCATCCTTAATATATTGAACAATAAGACTGCAAAATGCTTTTTATGAGTTAAAAATCGTATCAATTTTCACTGAATTGCTGATATGTATGAACCAACAGTTATATTTAATGTAACCACAACATAACAGATTTTGTATTTATTTTAGAAGTTAGTGTAGTGATGCAAAAAAGATGTGGGATATACATCTAATTTAAAATACTTTTATTCTAGATACTATAAAGCATTGAAACTTGCTTATGGGAAAGTAACCTCTTATTTATTTCTGTATGCTTTGATCTATAGATAAATATACAGATGGCTTTATTTTATTGAGGTCTGTCATTGGCCACTTGGTATGTACCAAGGCGTGCATGAGGTACCAGGTAATAGCAACATGAATGATTAAACCCTCCAGCATTCACAGAGAAAACGCTGATACACAAATAGGTAATTAGAATACAATGTCGAGAGTAGGTCAGTGATATAGATCTTATGCCAAAGCCTGTAAAGCACAGTTCCAGCCCAAGAAACTTAAAAATGTGATCACAAAATAAAACTCATATCAACATGAAGAGCAAAAATCATTAATTTCTCAAAACCTTTTAATTTGCAGTAACTAAAACTTGCATGTCCTCTATTTTAAATTTATATAATCACTTTACTACAAAAATCATCATATTTTTGGTTTAAAAGTTTATGTGTGTGTATTCATGGGTATGGCAACATAATATGAAGAGAAACATAAAAGTGACAGTACTTGGTGTCATGTGTGTCCTGCACTCAGACTTCCCTAAGAAATGCCTGGTACTAATTTCAGCTTTCCTGCAGGACGCCGGTGGGTATGCAGAGCGACCCGCACTGCAGAACTCCGTAGCCCTCTGATGCACTGAACTCGGAGACACAAAGCAGCTACCTTGTCTTCTGGCTTGCTTCACGCTGATCACTCACTTTTCACTGAGATAAAACATGCCAGAAGCTACCAACAGATCACATATTAGGTGATAATCAGCCTTCCATAAAGACAACAGAGAAAGGACCCTGTTTTCTCATTACACTTATTCCAGAAGGCTGAACATGCAGAAAGTTAGCAGCACTAACTGTTCAACTGAGACATAAATTAAAACTTGAATATTGAATGATTACTTGGAAATCTGGACTATATTTTCATACAATGGTTTTTCCCAAATTGTCTTAGTAGTATAATATTAAGCAAAGATATGATTAAAAGTTATAAGTATGATATTTTCCATAATGTACGTGATTACTCTACAGATACACTGTGGAAAGTAAGGATGTATGGGCACATAGGGACCCTCCTACCATCACAGTATCTGTTCCAGGAATCACAGTCTTGCATTTTATCTCATAGTGTGATTTTTTATAGTAAAAATATCAAGTAAATAATTTGCTGATGAGCATTCTATTTGGCAAAAATAATATTTTGATAAAACAAATGTTCCAAACCTTATAACGTAAAAGCAGACATTTAGGGTCTTGCAGTTTGTGCATTTGAAGACCACTGGGAAGTCACCGGCATGAGCTGATGTCTTTTCAGTGTCACAATTTGTACTCATTCCAACTTGAAGGAACCCTAGAGCTTGGATGTTAATCACATAATAAAGGGCACTATTTATAAAGCTTTTTTCCCGTTGTACCAGGAATTGCACCCAAAGTCCTCCCACTGAGCTAGATCTAAAGCCTTGGTGTTTGTTTGTTTGTTTTCTGACACAGTGTCTCATTGCACTGACCTTCCCAGACTGGACTTGACCATGGAACCTTCTCTCAGCTTCCCAGAGTGCCAAAACTACAGGCTTATGTCATGAAGGCTAGCTTATTGCTTTTATTTAAAGATTCAAAAGATTTAAAGATTTCTTAAAATCTTTCTTTTCTAGAATCATATAACATATACAGTATTTTTTGAAATCCTGAAACAGTAACTTCCTCATTTGACTAGAAGGTTTTTTCAGGCCACCAAATATATTCTATTGCGCCTATATTCTCCCAGCCTAACAGAGAACTTAGGACCTAAAAGTTTTTGGACTGTCCTTAGAAAACTATAATTAAGAATGCATTAGTTTTCTTGGAAGAAATAAATTCAATACTCCGTGACACAATATGCTTCTTTAAAAAATGAAAGAGAAAATCCAACCACACATATTTTTGTTGTTCTTGGTGTTTTTCTCTAATTACAATCTGTACCATAACTCCCTCTTCAAAAACATCTGGAAAAGTTGGCACTGTTTTTCTTCCTCTTTTGAAAGCGTCTTCTCTTTCTGGGTATTACCACATGGCCAGATCTAAACCTGCTATAGTTTGGATATTAAATTGCCCTTCTAGGCCTATATCTTGAAGGCTTGATTCCCCAGGGAGGTGGTACTATGAGACTGCAAATTTTACATAGGGTGATGATTAAATTACTAGAAAAATGGCCTCAAAGGATGTTGTGGGGTCTTGGTCTACCCCATCACACACAAACTTAGTCTAATCATTTTCCTCATCTTCCAATATTCCAGCACTACCTAGCTCATCACAACCCTCTACGTAATTTTAAAAAAAACTAAGAATTTTCTTGTTTAGCATGTGAAATATTCAATACACAATGTGAGACTCTAGAAAAAGCAAAAAGCAGTGTGACTTCAAACACAGAGTAGGATAAGCCTTGATCTGGAAGGAAATTTCTTTATTGCAGCAAGAATCCTTTCTGATGTAAGAAAATTAAGATTTTTTTCTCCTCTTCCCAGCAGCTGTTATTTTCATTGAGAATCACATTAAGTCATTTTTTCAAAGCAAGAGAAAAGCAATTTGGTTGGAATTTTGATGGAAGACCAGAGAAACTTGGCGTAATTTGCTGGGAATTTTCAAGGTCCACTCTGAGCATGGTGATGATTAGTTTATTTAAAAAAAAAAAAAACCCTGTGTGTACTGTGGTTGTGACTTTCTCCAGGACCCAACTCCTTCGCTAAGTAAAGGTGGTAGGGAAGAAAAAAAGGTGTAGACTCACAGACCCTTCTCCAAGATTCTGAAATCTCATTCTCTGAAAAATGTTTCTTTTTTATAATTCTTTCACCAACAACCAGTGATCTGATATAAATTTATTTATATACTATATTTGTTCAAATTAGAACAAGTACAACAATGTAAATGAATTGTGTTAGATCATGGATACTTCCTATGATTTTGTTACATGTGTTACATACATTTTTAAGTTTGAATTCTGATACATGTTAGAACTCCAATCTTTTTGAGAAGGGACTACACATCCTGCATATACACATCCTTTCAAGTTTGAAATTTGGACAGAAAGCTTATTTTTTCACAAGTTTCTGACAATTCAACTTCAAGAATGATGCTATGTGCTAGTTGATAATGACAAAGTAAATGGTTAAGATATGCATATGGGTTCTACTTACTACTAATTTTATGAAAATATTAAGCAATCTCCTGAAATACCCGCAACTACAAAGTAACAAAAAGTTTTATTAGCAAAAGTCTTCAAAGTGCCAACTTAGCTCAATAAAATTAAGTGATTTGAGGTATTCATGAGGTGATTCACTTTTGTTCTCCTATTAATAATCATTCACACAAGCAGAGTTTGTTATCCTTTATCCCTTCTAAGTCTCATGTTCTGACACTGCTTATGAGTGATACAAGTTAGTGATTTAAAATATTGACACTCCATTCTCCACGGATTTTGTGGGTCGGGGGAAAGGAATAATTTTGGTATTTCTGGCTTGGGGTCTCTCATAACACTGTCAGGTGGTGGCTAAAATTGGAGCAGGGAGACCTCCAGGCTGACTTCTCTATTGGCTGTCCCAGGTCGTCTCCAGATGGTATCTCTGTCTGGACAATATGGGCTTCTTCACAGCGTGGCCACCTTTGCACAAAAGTCCCAGCAACCACAGTGGAAGTGATGAGTTTGAATTGGTTGGAAAGCCATACAACACCATTTAGACCAGGTTCTACTCCTTCTAAGGAAGCCATTAGGCTGACTACTCCTAAAGGGAGAGAAATAATACTCAGTGAGCTCCTCTGCCACACTTGGATTCCAGTTCGTGTCGTACATCTGCAGTTCTATTATCCTTGACTCTAAGAACTGCTATTCAGATCCCTGTTACTTAATAATTCAGCAACTTTTGGTTTCTATAACAACTCCATCCCTTTTAGGATCATTTTAATCTTCTGGTTTGATGAAATAACATTTCACACTTATTTATTTATTTATTTCCTCTTTCTTCGTCAACTTTTCCTCCCCCAGAAAAGTTTACATATTCAAGTTTCTCGTGACTGGTTACCTTCTTATCCTCAAGTCTGGCCCTACACACTTGCATCAGTTTTCTGTGGTCTCTGATGAATCACTACAAACACAGCAACAGCTTAAAACAAGATGCGTGTTCTCTTCCAGTTCTAGAAGTCAGAATGTCTAGAGGCCACCAAGGTGTCAGCAAAGAGGTGTTCCCCTGGGGAACTCTGCCGTAGATTGTGCTACTGGTTCTGTTGCAGTTTCTGGTGACTACGCACATTACTTCACTTGTTACTGAATCATTTTTGCTTATGTTTCAATCAACAGTTGGCCTTCTTTAATGAGCTTTTGCTTTTTTTTCATATATATATATATATATATATATATATATATATATATATATATAAACACATATACATACACACACACACAATTATCATTGGAATTAGAGCCAGTTTGCATAATCCAGGATAAGGATGATCTCTTCATTTCAAAAGACCCTAGCTTAAATACATGTGCAAAGACCCATTTCCAAATGACAAAAACATTAATAAGTTACATTAGGACATAAAAATCTTTGGACAGTGGGTCCTATTCAGTCACATCAGAATTCTTAACTCCGTCTATAGATTGAATTGCCATCTACTGAGAAGTTCCTTACTTCAGCCTCTGAAAGTCTCCTGTGGTCAGCTTACCTATGCAATCACATATGTATGACTGTCAGCTGCATAGATTTGGTTATCAGAAAGGTGTCTAATATTCAGCTTTTTCAAAATTGATCTTTGTGGGTCTCTAAATCTGCTCCTTTAGTATTTGCTGTCTCAAATTACCACAATTAACCTAATTGCATATGTGCTCATAGATGTCAATTGTTATTTTAAACAACCTACATAAATAAAAGGATAGTTTACTTTAAATTCCTTCTAAAAAAAACCTCAATAATCACCCCATTTTAACTGTTTCCACTGCTGATACTTCGCCCACGACATGAAATCATCCACTAAGAGTGAAAAGAAACATTTCAACTTCAAAGATGATGTTTAACATCAGAAGCCCTATGTAAAGCTCAGTCCACTCTTTACATCCTACTTAAAGAATAAATCTTGCCTTCACAACCTTCAAACATCTCTGGAGCCTTTCCACTGGCTCATACTACAGTTTTTCTAGTGTGGACTCCATTACTTTTCTCTAGCAGCTGCAACAGCCACTAACTGAGCTCCTACGATCTATCATCATACTTCGCTGAGCATTTCTCTACCTCAAAAATGCATCGAATTTGGAAAGCAAACTATTACTCTCACACCAAATATTTCAATGGCTTTTTGATCTCTCATGATAAAGTCCCAAATGCATAAATTTTTTTTAGGGAGTGGCTACTACTTATTTCTCCAGGCTTAACTTCAGGTATTTTTCCAGCAGCTTTCAACAATGGCTGACTTCTTCCTCATGGGCCTGCACGATGTGCTTGTTTTGCCCAAACAGCACTCTGTCTACTTTTTCGGAGTAGGAATGTTTATCTCTAAAGGCTTAAAGTTAATGCCTCTTCTTCAAAGAGTACTTCTTAAAGTACAGACGTATTTTATCTCTGTATTTTAAACATTCCTTGCATTATTTACCTATTTGTGCCATAACACCAAGTACGGCAATATACTTCGCAAAGTCTAACTTATACCTCAAGACACGTTTTGTTGCAAAAATCACTGACAAGTAAAAAATGGCATTTGCATTCTTAGTACTTGGAAGTTTTGCTTTATATATTTTTAAAGATCTCTTTTGCCTAGCTTATGTTCTTATATATTTCCAATTCATTTGTGGACATAAAAATGAAGGAATAACTGATGTTAAAGCATCTTCATCATTCCTCAGAACTCTGATAGTCTGAAATACTCTTCAAGTCTGAGTGGCGGGTGTTGGTCTTTGCTAACATGATAACGTTTGCTGTGGTATCGAATACCTAAAAATGTGCTCCATTTCAGTCTCTAGGAAGCTACTGTCATCTGCTTGGGAATATGACGTACAATCACTGTGAAGTACGTGGGTAATGAAGCACAAACACAAAGCAGAAAAGACCCCTGAGGCCGTGAGTGATTGAAAGTTGTGCTGTAAAGTCAAAGATATTAAGATAGAAGAAAGAATAATGTGAACTTGGAAATCAAGCAATTCGGTAAATATCTAGACAACTATTTGATTGATGCCTGCTCACACTGCTAGATTTTCACACTCAAAGACATAAGTTTCATGTGTGCACTTTGCTCTCCATTTTATTCTTGTAGCTACGATGGTGGATCGACCACCCCAAACAGGAATATTACAGCAATCTGTACCTGGTAACCCTGATTCTTCTACAGCAACTTCCTGTTAGGAGTTTCTAACTATATGCCTGCTTGGTGGTCAGGTGAGAGCTAATATCCCTGAGTGTTTCCTGTGAACAGGAGCAAAGGAAGATTTTTCCGTTGTGTTTTCCCAAGCAGATCAAAGTACACTCTCAGTTTACGACTTCACCTAGCACATGAAGTTTCTTGTCATCGGGGTGTGTCTCCTGTGTTTACACTACCTGATGCCTGGCATCAACACCAGAGCCTATGTCACTCTCGATAGGCCACTCTATTCCTTTTTTGGTACTTTGTATCTGTCATTGCCTGTGCTGGCTAACACTTCCTTCCTAGTGATTTTCAGGGTGTTTTTGCTGTTAGAATCCCTTATTATACTACTTATCTGTTTTACATATATCAGATTAGAATCCCAGCACCAGGGAATGAGATAAAACCTACTGGTGAATGTCAGCTGGAGACAGCAAACAGCTTTCAAAATGGCTGCTGTGGGGTGAGAAAAAAGGCTCTCAGTCCTCTGGACAGACAGTGTCTACAGAGTGAGGTACCCAGGACCAAAGTCTAGGGAGGGAATAGTTGAAAAAAATAGGAGGACATTGAAAAATGTCATAAATAACATGACAAAGTGAGAAATTTAAGGTAGTTTAGCATTTCTGAAATTGAGTGACTATAGGACTGGGCTCGTGGCTTCGTGGTGGACTTCTTATCTAGCAAGTGCAAAACCTTGTGTTCAATTCCCAGCACTGAAAAAACAGAACAACAACGAAAAAATAAGAGAAAACATAAGGGCACTGAGCCTCTAGTGCCATTATTCCAATGTTACTGTAATACGCCAATGTTGCGACTTGCTAAGTGTACTCATTTGGACTACAGTAAGAAAAGTAGTAAAAACCACGTGCTTATGAACAAAAGGAGTTTACTGCTTGCAGTTCTAGAGACTAGGTGGTGAAGGTCGAGAGGGGAGGACTGCTGGGTTTTGCCGAGCGTTCTCCTGCTGCACATGACAACTTACTATACCTTCTCATGGCCACACAGAACAAGGAGACCTAACCAATTCACTGCCTTCTTCTGCTAAGGGAATTCACCTCGTTTCTGAGGGCACCACTCTCCTAACTCAAAGACCCATCCTCCAGTACCACCTTATTGACTGAGTTTCAATATGTAAGTATGTCAGGGATGCAAGTGTTCAGTCTGTTGCGTTTGGCTAATATTTTTTAGGGAAAAAAAAGAAATTCTGAAATAGCATGATTTGTCATGATGAAACATCAGTAACAAAAAAAAAAGAATTTAATAAAGAGAATACTTGTGTGTGGGCATGCCAGTAGGGAGATATCAGTTTAGACAGAGTCTGGATATTATAGTTTGTCGAATAATTCCCTACCAGGATTCATATCCATCTGTAATTCAGAAAATGACCCCACTTAGGAATAGTGTTTTCTTAGATGTAGTTAATTAAGAGTCTTGAGATAAAATCTCTGTGTATTTAAAATAAGCCCTAAATCCAAAGACTTGTATAAATATACATAAAGAATTAGGCATAAACAATTAGGCATGAGCAATTAGGCAGATGACTGAGATAGTATCAGAATGGAAAGCTATGCTACCACAAAGTGAGGACAGCCAGAAGCCACCAGAGGCCACCTCAGGAGAAGCACGGACACCTTGGTATTTGACTTTGGGTCTCTAGAATTGTGATTAACTAAATCTCTAGTCTTTTTTTAAATCTCTGTTTTGTTAGTTACAGCAGACCTGGGAAATTAACACAACTATTTCATTTGTTCTCTACTTAATCTTTCAAATCATCACAAATGGTGAAGGTGTTTATCTCTGTTTTCTAGGTGAGGTAACAAGGGAGCCAAAGTTGTCCAGCTGCTAAATGGAATAGTGGATGGTCAGCCATTTTTATGGGAGTCTAATTTTTATTTTATAATATTATACACTAAAGCAAATGCTCTGGATAGAACAATGTAAATATTTTTCCCATGCAAATTACTTTAAAAATACAATTCGGATCCTAAAATATTAAACATCTGTTACACAGAAAATGTTTATCTGTGGAATATTTTATTCTGAGACAATAAAAAATAATAAACCACCAACCAGACTTTCACACAATAATTCTTTCAAATGTAATAGGCCATGTAGGCTAGGTTATATGTCTATTTCTATAAGTTATACATTTATGCCTGCTCCAGAAGTTACACACTTTCTGTAGACCCCATTCTGAGCATGGCAAAAAAAAAAAAAAAAAATGAGACAGAAGTTGTAAAAGGCAGTGTAGCATTGAATAGTCTCCTCCCAAAGATCTCTACGTCTTGCTAACAAGAACTCATGAATATAACACCTTATATGGCAAAATGGACTTTATCTTTGTAATTGAAGCCCAGGGTCTTACATGAGACGATTACCTAGTGTTAACTACATGTATTCAGTATAATCACAATGTCCTCCTAAGCGACAGAAAAGAGATACAGCGATAGCAGTAGTCTTCAAACAGAAGAAAGAAAGAGTTTTAAATTTGTTACACTTTGCCCTTGCGGATGGAGAACCCACTGTCTGCCAAGATGGCCTCTAGAAGTCAAAGACGAGACTGTGTCTGAACCGGAGCCTCTGGGAAAAATGCCCCTCGACTCATACCACAATTTTAGGACTCCTCACCTGGAATCATAAATTAATAAATTTACAATCTTTCAAATCACTAAATTTGAAGTAATTTACTGTGAAAACATTAGAAAACTAATACACAGGGTTTGAGGGATTTTTTTTCCAATGGCCCCATTTTCTCAGATATGGAAAAACTGGAACCGAGGTGTCTCTAACATCCACTTTCATCTTGCTTCTTATTTTAGGAGTAAAAAGAGCCTTATTCAGAAAAAGACACACCAGTTCACACATGAATAAGAGAAGTATTTCAACCGATCCAACTAGAATTATGCATTTTCAACACACACAATAAGGCTGAAAAACATGATCCAGATAAATATTATAAATGATTAATCACTACCTGTTCCTAAATGCAGATAGAAAGACCACTCATCAATTTTATTAAGCTTAAATTCTGGCCAGATGTATACCTCTTTGTTGTGGACTCAAATTTGATCACTGTCCAGGTTTTTTCAATGTTTTCTCTCATACTGTCTTCAGTTGGAATATTTCCAGAGCAGATGAAAACTTGCAGTTTTCCAACTCTGTATGGCTTGATATAAAAATATATCTTTTCATGTTTATACAAAAAGGTAAAAGGTTACTCCAAGTACTATCTCGTGGCTAGCCTAAAGTAGACACAAACTTAGCAATTAATTTTTCAAGTAAAGTTTACTTAGTAACTTTTACTATAACTTTATGGACTGAGTCATCTAGTTTAAAAACAAATATTAATTTATTACTTATTTATAAACCAAATACTATCTCTTCTGAGAGATAATAAAACTTTCAAAAAGATATATTTGCAAACAGAAGTATAATTTCAATTAATAAAGACATTGATCTTATTTTGACTTTCAACTATAAACAAATCAGAATTGTATATTGATTATTTTTGTAGACAAAAACTTCCCACAATAAAGGTCAGAGCATAAAGTTTTAAAATAATTTTCTTTATTTTATAGGGAGAAATGTCAATCCATACTCCTACCTTTGAAGCATTTGTACATGAAATCATAATATAAATATAAGCTGCACTTAATAGTCAAATCCTTGACTGTAACAAATTTCCAAATATTGTACATAGCTTTTCTTCAAGCCTTTGTATGAAGGCAATAGAACAGACCACAACAAAGTCTCGTGGTGAAGGCCTGTAATTCTGGTCCACTGAGAGGCAAAGGAAGGAAGATTGCAAACTCAAGCCCAGTCTGCATAATTTAGTCACTTAACAAGATTTGATCTCCAAGTTAAAAGTAAAAATGATCTGAGACGTAGCTCAGTAAGAAAGCCCCGGACTTGACCACCAGTACTATAAAAAGAAGAAGAAAATCATAATAAGAACAAAATTGTGTCTCATATTTGTTGTTTTTGTTCATTCTCACATCCAGGAAGATAGTCTTGGTTGAACAACTGAGGTGTTGCGGGAAGGATGGGTGACCTTAGTCAACGAAACACAGGTGATTGCAGGAAACATGAGCCCAGGGGTGGAGAGTAGGGGAAATATGCCTGACTTCAGAGATTGTGCAAGGTAAATAGGACCTGACAGGTGGCTTAGTCCATTTTCTCTTGCTATAACAAAAAGCGTGCACATTGAGTAATGTATAAAGAAAAGAAGTCATCTCTCCCCCGGAAAGCCTGGAAGTCCACAAGTAAGGTGCAGCGAAGGCTCCCTCGTGTGAAGTGGCAAGGCAGGAAAGAAGGACAGCAGACAGAGGCAGGGAGAAACACCTTACCAGTCGCCCAGACCCAGGGGAAGAGCCTTGATAGCTTCACGAGGGTATAGACCCCATGTCTTACACACACTTCAAAGGACCCATTTCCTATTATCTCCACAGTGACAATTAAATTTCAACACAAGCTTTAGAGGGATCTTGTAAATCTCACCATTACATTACCAAACAAACAAATAACATTTGAATGTTGTACGCTATAATTTGTGTTTGATCTCTCTTGTTTATAACACTTTTGGAAACTGTTTAGTGAAATATAGTACATGAAAAAGCGGGGAGTACAGCTTTCTTTATTTTAATCTAAGCTGGCTGTCACTTTTGGCAAGATGCTTTTGTCACAATTTCCTCCACTGGAAAATGGAACCATAAGTAGACTTTATCCTCGAAGAGTCACTGTGAAGATTAATTATGGTAATACAGAAAAGTTTTTAGAATAATACCTGTTCCACAAAACGCCATGATGATTGTTTTACTGTGTTCTATAATACTGTCAGAAGCAGCTTAAATAAAATTAAATATACTTTCATTTTACTGATTACTGTTTGCTAGCTTCAAGAAATCTAGTAGAAGAATTTTGTTTTTTAAAATTGTACCTTATTTTCATCCAGCTTTCACAAAATTATGAGATTTATCTGTATTGCTGATTTATCTTATGAATTACTTGATTAGATAATCAAAATTTTGTAGTATTCATTAATATTCTCTTAGGTAGCTGAGCAAATCCATTTTAAAAACTGAGGAACCCTCCTATTACATGTAAGACAAACACAAAAGGTTCTTTGTATTAGCAGTAGTATGTTCTATAACATTATCATAAACACTGAATTAGCAAATACTGACAATAGCTGCTGTGGGAAATGTAGGATCAGTTTTTAAAAAGACTTTGATCACAATATTCTCCTTATTCTACATCTTGCTTTCCAACAGTCTCCTAAAACTAATCTCACTTGTTTTGAAAACCTATTTTATAAATTTCTACTTCTGCAAAACTCAGCAGGTATATTCTCATCCTTAAGTTTAAAGTTTTATTAACTATTGTCCATTAAAATATGTGAGTTTCTTGGCACTAACCAAAAATGGTTTAACACTCCGCTATCCCTAAATTACATGACTCTAAATTTTTGTGACCTTCAATGCCATAAAAGTATGACACATTGTATTTTATGTTATGTTTTTCAAAGTGATTTCTATTTTAGAAAGTCTTTTCTTCTTTTTTCTGATTGTACCATATTATTAATTCATTAACACTCAACTCATGGCAACAGCATGGTAACCAACACCTGAGTTAAGCTTGTCTCACACATGTATTTTTATACCTTTTCTTTCTTTTTTTTTCTTCAGATACTTAAGGCAGAACCTGGGGCCTTCATACTATGCTATATGCCAAGCCCTTTTTTTGAAATTTTGAAACAGGACCTCATTAAATCATTACATTGCCAACACCAAGCTTGAATTTGCAATCCTCTTAACTGAGCATCCTAGAGTGCTGGAATTACAAGCTAGTATGATAAGGCCTGACTACATATTTTTTTCTGAAGGTATGTTACAGTCTTTTTGTATTTAAGGAATGCTAGATTACAGCCCCATTGCACTTGGTGAACTGTTAGCGTGAAATAACACACCAGAAAAGTCGCAAATAGTGAAAAACAAGACACTAACTAGACCAGGGAAAAGGCTTCCTGAAACAAGTTCACAGATAACAAAATAAGGATCACATTGGTCAACGTCATCTGGGAACGTGTATAATAATAACTGAAAAAATAAATGAGGGGAGGGCTCTGTATATGCCCAAGAATGACTATAAAAGCAACTGCATGTATGGCTTAGGACTTCAAACAAACTATAGCAAATAATCAAGTTGTAAACAGTAGGAATTAATTATGGTCCAATGATATCAAGTGCAAGAGGCTTATTCAAAGTAGGAATATAGACAATGAAGATATTGCTAATCTGAGGGTGAATGGAGGAAATATTATCTCTTTAGGCATCTTTGATTTCGGTAAAGATTGCAAAATCAATATTAGGCAAGGTGAGTTGCAGTAAACTATATCACTACTGTAAAGACCACAAGTAAGGAAATGATTCATTAAAATTAATGGAGTCTTTGAGAAATGTCTAACGATTGCAAGAAAAGATGGGTGATGGTTGGGCTAGTACAAGGGCACTATTCGTTTTACTAATCTCTTGTAAATGTCTGTTTATCATGAGTTGCTTCATTGAAATACATCATGCCGTGTCTAGTGTAATCTTCTGAAATTTATCTAAAGCAAATATAGTTTGGTTATGAATCCTTTTTATACAAGGAAAACCAATGTTTATTAAGAAGTTTAAATCAAATACATCTAGGAGCTATTAAACACCAACCTATGGATCATATAAGTAGATCTCATAGGACGTAGTACCTGTGGAGCTGATACTGATACCAGCCCACGATGTATTTTCAAACAGAAATTAAGTAAGTGGTGGATGCTAACAATTGACCAGTCCAAACATTGCTTCGGAAACATTTCATACATCAATCTCTCATGGCCACTCCCACCACCACTTCCCTGGTTTAGACCTTCTTTGGTCCTCCTCTAATCTACTGTAGTATATTTCATGAGCTGGTGAAACATCTTTGAAGATTCAAAAGCGCTGGCAGCTAAAAGACCAGGCAGAGTACTTTTGCTACCAGATGTCAGTCTGCAAAGGTACTTCTATACTTCTACTTTGTGCTCTGAGAAACAAACCTTCTAGCAGTTGGTTCTTAAAACACAGCTGATTTATTACATACGCTACCTACGACCCTTTAAAGATGATTTGATGCTTGACTTGAGCAAGATATTTAACCTCAGTTGAGCCCATGTTTTCATATCTGTAAAGCCAGCCTCACGTGGCCTCAGATTCCTCTCTTCACTTCTCCATGCTTATTTTCTTATCTGAACAAGGTGAAAGCACTTTTGAAAATGAAGTTAATCAACTGAGTTAAGGCGTAAGATTCACTGGTAGGATTTACATTGGCTTTCAAGTCAAGACTTGGCAATGTTAATCTTGGCCATTCAGATACGTTTACTCCTCCATTCCAAGCTCTTGACGGGGGTTGTGAAAGTAGAAGCTGTCAGTCCAATGAGCCTCAGTTACGGGGAATGTTACTAAATCATGTTCGGGCTATGAACATAGCCTCCGAGACCCCAACGTGATTAACAGCTTCTAGACTTAATTAGGATTTGAGCTAAAGTAGCCTATGTTTTAAACATATAGGAAAGATATATTTGTCATTTAGGAAAAAATTTAAAGCAGCATAAATGGTAAAGTTCCTTAAGCAATTTCTTTGGTTTGTACTATTCTAAAGCAAATTGCTGAGTTTAACAGAAATCATTTGAGTTTAACAAGAGAAAATGTTGTCTTGTTAGATGTTTTAAAAGAAAGCATCTACGAAGTATACCCAGTCCAACTTCCTTCTCATTTCACAGAGCAGTTTTTTACTTTGACTGTTTCCATCAAAGCAGGAAATTTCTTTAACAAAAGCAGGAACTATTTAGATAACAGACAGGTTGACCCAGTGGCTGAGACAGAGCCCCTTTCTTGAGTAAGCTTTTGGACTTGACTTTTTATCACTAGGTGAAAGGTCAGTGTGTGACCCCCTTAAGTGAGTCTTTATCTGTGTTCTAAGCAAAGATAAAGCACGCCCCTGGACCCAAAGATGAGATAACACCACTGGTTGTTGTGAACAATAGAGTAGCAGCTCTGGCAGGTCTGCTGGACGGTCCTTCAGGAAAATTACAGGGACTCCTCAGGCTTGTTTTGATAAGCATGAAAGTTTATTCTACAGAGTGTAACAACCTGGTGCTAGACTCCACTAGGCATAATGCATTGTGGCCTTTTGACCACGTACATAGGCAGTCTGGGAGTCAGAAAAGAAAAGATCTTGGCAGATTCCCTACAATAACTTACTTAAGGGTATGTCTAAATTGGGATGTGTTTCTTGCTATATTTATTTACTTGGCAGAGCTTGAAATTCCATAAAAGCAAAAGTCAGCCTGTCTGCCAGCACGTTTGACTTGATAGATTGTCTGTCTACTGTACAACATTCTGAACATCAGCATTTTTTGTGAGGTTGGGCAGAAGATTAAAAAAAATCTAGATTTAGAAGTCGTTGTGCATTGTTATGTGAACTCATAGAGCCAGCCTCTAAAAATATAAATAGTAAAGAAACTGAGGCCAGAGAGCTAGGAGAGAAAGGCTGTCAAAACTGAATCTCTGTCAGTGAGGTGTTGTGGCTATTTATGTGACAGAGGAATAAACCACTTGGAAACAGATCAAGTTTAAAGCCAGAGTCCTTGAAACAATTGTTTGTACCTTATCATAAAGAGGTTTTCCATCAGTCAACCTCCACATGAAAACCATTAAGACAGAAGAGACATCTTGCCCCTGCCACTGGCTTCTGCTAGCTCAGCCTAAGGATTTGTTGATAGTTTGTAATTCTAGAAATATTAAATGAAAATGGCGATGCTTGAAAAATGGAATTTTGGCTGGGTATACATTTGACACTTCTAATAACTTCTCTTTCTTTGGTCTGAATCGACTTTTACTGTGCAGAATATTTTTATTGAAAATATCATTTAAAATTTTTTGTTAAAATCCCTTTTTTTAAAAAAGCCCTTTACCTACAATTTGTTCTGTATTCTGGGAGGTCTCATAATATGAATAGAGAAAAATAAACCTGAATTCATATATAATAGCACACCAACATATGGGTACTAGATCAATTAAAGACTTACCTAATGTTTTAAAAGGTAACATTTTAAAGCTTACAGAGAAAATTCAATAGAATATTTTTGTGGCATGATCTTGGAAAGATATCTCAAAGAAAAGCACCAAAATTACAAATGTAAGACAAAAATGACAGTTTTTTTTTTTATTATATGAAGATACAGATTTTCAGCCAGTGAATTGTGGTATGTACAAAGTTACAAGATGGATGGCAGGATGGCAGGAGATATTTTAAATTTTCAAAAACAAATAAATGAATAAAAGTCACCCAGTTCTGCAAACCAAAGAACTAACGTTGACCCTCCCCCAAAAAAGAAAGTACAAGTCATGAAAAAGAAAAAAATCCAGAAAGTTAGAGCCCAAGTGAACACGCACTCAAAACCATCCACATTTCGTAGTAAGATAAACAAAAATTAAAACAGAATATTCTATCACTGTGCCTGTTGAATGAAGATGAGAAGGTGCCTCGCGTGTGGTGGGAAACCTCAGGATATGGGAGCTGTCATGCTGCTTGTGAAGACAGCCATTTTGAAAAGCAAATCTTTCCCTAGACGCTTAGGGCAGAAAGGACTGGGGCTGCGAAACTCAGCAGCTCTGCAGCTCCAAGACACTTTTCAAGCAGGTTTTCAAGAGACATGCATTTGGCCTTCACGGCAACTCTAGGATTTAGAGGCACTCAGAGGGCCAGCCTGGAGAAGGACCGAGCCACACTTCAGTGAATTGACAACATGCAGTATCACACAGCAATTACAGTATGTAAACAATGGATTCCGCATACTCAAAACAGCACAGTTGATTCTTAAAAATAGTTTTTAGTGAGAAAATTTGAAAAAATAATAGAGGTAGATATGATCACAATGCATTTCCATAAAACAAAAGTACATGCGCACCGAAAGATGCAACTTTGCATAGACACATTTAAAAAGAGAGAGAGACACACATTATGCACATTTGCAAGGTTTTGATGGAATCTGAGGAAGAGTGGCAGAATAGGTCAACGGACTAATTTCAGAAGTATATGGCATCAGGAGACTGTAGGACAAAACGGATGAGCTCTGGCAGGACACTCAGAAAACATCAAGCTTCCTTTTTGTGTCAATCTGGTATTATGCATCTGGATTACGTAAAGTCTACCATAGTCATTCCATAAGTCGAGACTCCGACAAGCTCGTCGTTGGGAACATCGATACTGTCTTCTCCTTTGATCCTAACTGATGCATTTCATGCAAACACACAACTCAGAAAACAACCACAAAATTGGGACAGTGAAGAAAAAAATAGTTTTAGAGAAAAACTCAATCTGTATTGAATATTTAATAATTTTAATACTCAGAGACACTCAAAGTGCATTGCAATGAATAGATATAATCAAGGCATTAAGAATGAGCAACTGTAACATTTTTGTAAAATTTCATTTTTAATAACAAAAGTCATTTTTGAAAATTAAAAATCTCCTTTCACTACCATAACTTCCCCATCTCCTAATCTCATGTGTATGAATCTCACTGATGTGTATAAAATTTAATCTCATGTGTACAAATCTCATGTCATTTGGCACTGTATCTTTGCCATTCACTCCGTGTCCTTATATCTCCATAAATATGAGTATCCAATAGTACCATTTTTACCAAGTAAGAGTTTTTTTTAGTGCATGAGTGTTATTACAAGACTACAGCAATCAACATCTCAACTGACTTCATCCACGTTTTAAAAGCTTTGTTTACAATTTCAAATACATAACCCAATGTATAAAATTGGAAATGTACAGTGTAGTTCTTGCACTTCTAAACTCCTGTCACTGAATTTTTTCTGAGTTCTTGATTTAGCTCCCTTTATCAGACTGATAGAGGCTCATATAAATACACATGCAAGTATGATCTTTAGATACCAAATAAAGACGCAAATGTTAAAAATCAGTTCTAAGACCATCAATAGCTACATCTTTTTTTAATTTAAAAGTATCATTTTTATTTACAAGAGTAGCATCAAAATTTGACATCTTTGGATAGAAATCTGCAAAATATATATAGGATTCTTTTTCCCCCATTTTATTGATAGGTATAAGTGCAAAATTTAAGGTTTGCAACGAAGTTGAGCATTTTGTGCACGTACGTATCTTGTCCAGGTGACAAGGACTTTCCCACTCTCCTTGTGTCCCTCCCCCTTCCTATACATCCTTCCCTCCCCTCCCTACCCCCTGCTTCACTTTGTTTTTCATTTTATTTACTTCTGACAGAGGTGAACTTCAATTTTGGTTCGTTTCATTCCTTTCAAACTAATTAATATTTAATTCTCACAAAAATGACGTGGTTTTTTGTTTTTGTTATTTCAGCGTGTTTTTTATTGACTTTAGACTTTCTAAGGATAAGGTATGTTTCATAGTCACATGCCACATAATGGCCTCAAGGTAAGGATGGAGATTATATATAATAGTAGTCCCAACATATTCTACTGGAACTGGAAAACTCCTGTCCCCTAGTGACATTTGAGCCATTCCAACACCATAGTGCAATGTACTATGTTCACCTATCCATTAAAAAATAAAAGCCACTGGTGCCAAACATTTGAAAGCATAGCACACATGATTAAGTAATATAAAAATATTTCTTAATAAATAACTATGTTAGTGGTTTATGTACTTAATACACTGCACCTTTTATCTTTTCTTTAGGGTATGCTTCTACTTTATAATAAACTTAGAATAAAACAGTATGCTGTGTGAGCCAGCAGCACCTCCAGGCTGTCTATACTCACTGTATCTCTTGATTACACATAGGAGCCACACTAGTTGATTCATCTCTATATAACATTTTAGCTTATGTACATGATCCTATCGTGCTCATATGAGACGAAATCATGTCACAGCTTTGCAGAAGGTACCCTGGTTGCTAAATGACACAGGACTGTAATTAGTTTTGCATATATACTCTTGACACATCAAGAGAGTTCATGTGTTACCTACTCCACCGCTTACTCCCCCGTTCAAAGATCATTTTTAAAAATTCCATTTTAAACTCGTTGCAACATTCTTTTTGTACATGGAGCTGTTTCTAAATTGTAGAGTTCTTCCAGAATTTCCGTGTATTCTGTGAATCCAAGACGGCACATAGGTGGTTATTTTCACTTTCTAAGTATAGTTGCCTGATCAACATATCGCTAACCTTTCAGGAGCTTTTCCCAAAGAGCCTCCCACATACTACGTGTGCTCCTGAGTGTAGAGTTTCTGTGCAGGAGATGAGACCAGTGGAGTACCAAAGATTCCTGAGCAGCTGGCGACCCAAGTTAGTAGCACTGCCTGGGAATCCGCATTTGAGCGGCCCGACATCCTTCTGTTTGCCCCATTGTACCATTAAACTTCCACCCAAATTTGATGACTTCCTCTGCAATTAAGACGAAAGAGGACCACCGTCACATCCTGTTTACAAAACTTGGCTGCTAATTTTAGTCCTGTCTTGCTTATTGGAACCCGAGATCAAAGGCACATAGTTGAGCGGAAAGGGACTATAAATAGGTCTTTGTTTTCGTTATTTTGGACTGTGAGAGCAGAAACAGACAGATAATCTTCTCCTGTGTCTCCCCTACCCCCTGGGGGAGGAGAGGGAGAGACTTTCTAGCCTATCTGAGAACTCCTGGGGATTCATTCTAGGTAACTGCCCCCACCTCACCCTCATAGTGATGAGACTTTGAGGTTATTCAAGCGCCTTACTGGACTGACAATTGCAGGCCCAAAGAAGCGTCATGCACCCCTCTCCACTTTGTCTTGGCTCCGCAAGCGATCCGTGGCACCCCCTGTCTAAGCAGGTGACCTCACCTTGTCAGTTGCTGAGTTCAACAAGAATGGGTTCCTCCCTAGAACTGCTGTCCGTTTTCATTATCTCTTCTCCGTGTCTCACCTTTGGCCTCTTACCTGGACAGGTGTCTGATTCCTTTTTCATTTCTTTCCCAGTGGGTGGGTAGCTGGTCAGGCTTCTTTAGCCCTCATGTCATCTCTTGTCAATCTTCTGGCTCTTCTCAATACTCCTTTCCTTTGAGTCATTTGGGTAGATGTGTTTGCCTACTCATGCAGTGTTCAGGATTTTTCTAAGCTGTTAACTTTCAGTTGCCAGTATAGTTCGGCCTATTTGTTTCTTCATGAGAGTTGAATATGACATTCATTATGGTCTGTCTCCCAGGACTGATTGTCCTATAGGGTGAGCATTCTTTCAGAGAGCATTCTGCCTCTGTCCTCTGTCTGTCATATTTAATCTGCCCTTCAATCTTCCTCCTGAGCTCCACACCAGCTCTTGGATTAACACTGGCAGTGTGACTTCCAAGAGCTCTCTGTCGCTCTCCCTTTGGTCTTTCCTAGATGTGACTTAAGGCAACATGCTGTCCTCTGTTTACTCTGATGCTGAGAAAATATATCCTGGGGTGAGTTGTGGATCTGATTTTTATTTTTCCTCAAGAAACCAAATTTTAGAGAACTCAGTCATCTGTAGAAAGAAAAGTGTCCCCCTTTTCATCCATAAAATAAGAAAACAAATATGAACTAGAAGAAATACATAAAGAGCTAAAATTGCATCCAGATCACTATTACATATTGAACTGTGCCCTCCCACCTAACCATACTATCCTCACCAAACAACATGTTTGCAATCAAGAGACAGATAGATAGAAACATAGGTAGATAGAGAGATAGATGGTAGCTACATAAGGATCCCAATACATTGGAAGTAATACAATGACTTATTTCCAAATAAGGTCACCTTGGAGGGTTTTGAGGGATCAGAGTTCCAACATGTATGTGAAAAAAAAAAAATATATATATATATATATATATATATATATATATATATATATATATATAATTGGAATCACATACAATTGGAATCCTCATCCTGCAGTACCTTCCAATGTGATCTTATTTGGAAATAAGTCATTGTAGGTGTGATGATTATTTAATAGACATGAGGTCCTATTGGGTTATTGATATAATATGACTGTTGTCCTTATAAAAGATGACTCTTAAAGAGTCAAACAGGTGAAAAGAACTTCACGTTAAGATGGGGGCAGGGACAGAAGAGACACTTCTACAAGCCAAGGAGTGGCACGAATTTCTGGCCATTAGCAGAAGCCAGCAAGGAGGGAGAGGACACATTCTCTCTAAAAGCCCTCAGAAGGAGCCAAACCTGCTAACACCTTGATCTAGGACCTCCGACCTTCAAAACTATGAGAAAATAAGTTTCTGTTGTTTAGGTCACCAAGTTTGTGGTATTTTATTACAATAGCCCTAGGGGACTAGTACTCCAGCCTTGGCTGATGGAGAAAACAAATGTAGAGACACTTCAATTACTACTATTAAACTAATACATTACCCAATTATTTACATGATGATTGACACTGTTACCAGTACGAAGATTGCATTTTAATTTTCAAAGGAATAGGTTGTTGTTTCTGTGGTGCCGTTCCAAGAGAATTACACCATTTAGGAAAATCAAGCACTTTTTTCTTTTTAGCAAAACTTATTTTTCCACACTATAAATCTTAAGTATTGGATATTAAAGTGTAACCTTCTAGAGTCACTTATTTGTTTTCATGTAAGAGCAACATGCCAGTAAAGAGAGGAATGTGATTTATGGTATCTATGTGATTAACTTTTAAACTGAATTATGTCTAGTCTATCATCTGTTAGGGGATAAAAAAGGAAAGAAGGAAAATGCTGATCAATTACTGGATCTCCTCCAATGTCATCATCTTAAATAGAGAGTTCTGACTCTTTGGGTCAACACAAACCTCAACTGATCCTCACAGCCTTCATCTGTACTATGAACTTACTGTAGGGTTAGGAAAAGAAATTTCTACACTATTTATTACCATGTAGAATTGTGTAATAACAGCCCATATTTCCTTTCTTGAAACCTATTCTGAAACTGACCCTTAGTGACAACACTGAAAGAGCTTACATTCCTTGAGGACTACTATGTGACAGTCACAGTGCTGTCATTAATTATTTCACTAAGCAGCTAATCCAAAAGGTTTGGTTGGCATAGGCATAAATTTTTCCAAGGATTAGCACGCAGTCACCAAATCACCATTTCCATTCAATATTGAATTGGAGACCACATCAAACGACATGATTGATACCAGATTAAATTTTTCTTAATATTTCAATGTGTTTTTAAGATGGAGAAGAATCCCAGACAGTTTGTTATTCCAAGGTAATGTTTGTTTTGCTTTACAGACATGGTCTGACTTTTGGTTCAACAATCGTGAGACTTGGAATCCTCCTTCTCACCACTAAACCCATTTTATAATGCATAATTGCCAATAGCTGGCAGCCCTTGAGTTTCAAATTGATATTCAAAAGCATTTGTCAGTTTGGGCCAAGACTCATTAAATATAAAAAATATGTTTACTCATTTTCCTTTTTGCAGAAAATCTTGAAGAATTTCTCATATGGTGACTTAACAGGAAACTAAATATCCAAATCACATTTCTTGCTCTTTTTATAATACTTGAGAATGTTCACTGATGTTACTCGGCAGATACATTGCTCTATGCTGAAATTAACAGAAATTCTGAGGAATAGTATGCCCTTTATTTCACAAATTCATACCAACATATTTCAATAAAATAATTCACCCCTACTAATTTACCTTTAAGCAAGTTTTTACCTACAATAACCATGTATGCACTGATGAACCAATCCAAGCCTGAATTTGATTTACCCTACACATAGTTATAAGACATGATTTGGGAATTTCTATATGATTAAATTGATGTTTCTAAATTTAATTGCTTTTCACTACATATTTATCTGTTTTCATGTTCTTTCTAGTTGGACAAAAGCCTTGAGGAGATAAGTTACCTTGAGTACTAAGGAGTTTAGATACACAACGAGGTTTTCTAGTTTAGAAAATGACCTTGCATATAATTATATTTAGTTATCACACAACCCTATTTCTATGTTACCTATGAAGAAAATTGAGAAAGGCTGATTTTTAATAGTCACTCAGTTAATACGTGACAGAATTGGAACACACATCTAGGCATTTATTTCATTAATTTTATATGCTGTTATCTTTTTTCACCTCATATCACTATTGTCTTTTTTTATCATGCCGACCAGAGCCATAAGTTCTAACGCAAGTGGCATTCTTTCCGTTGTTTTGCTGGTGGTGGTTTGGTTAGGTTAGGTTGGTTTGGTTGGATTGGGTTTGCTTCGATGTGGTTTGATGCTGAGGATTGAACCTAGAGCCTCTCACTTGCCCAACACAAGCCCTATCACTGAGCCACATTCCCAGCCTTAATCCAGTGCTTTGTATACAATTTATAAATAAAAGGCTTAGATACAAGAGAAATCTTACTATTCTCCCTTTCTTTCTATGAGATTAGATATTCTTCCTTATTTTAAAACCGAAGAAGATAAAGTCTCTCAGGACCTCAGATTGTCCTAAGTTAGCATATAAAGGACTATAAAATGTATCAAACATTTTCTTCTTCGGCCCCCTCTCTGCACTGGCATTATTAGAGGCCTTCTTCTCCTCTTACAGTCTCATCAGTAACACAGGAAATACTGTTCACACTCCAGAAAGTTAAATTTTTTTAAAAAGATTTTATTTCAAAAGTAAAAATTCTACATATATTTCAAGTACTTTTCACTGGTAATTAATATTCAAGAAAATATTTAAATAAACTGAAATATCAACCTGTACTTTTTTTCTTTGAGACAGGATCTCACTCTGTAGTCCAGGCTAGTTCTGAACTCACAATAAAGCCCACACTGGCCAACAACTTACAGCAGTACTCCTGCCTCAGCCTCCTGAGTGCTGGGATTACAGGCATGGGCCACCATGATCATCTCATGTGGTGCTGGAGAGTCAAGCTTGGGTACTTAGCTCTCCTATGCAAGCACTTTAACTGCTGAGCTATTCTTCCAGCCCTCAACCTCTTATTTTTAAAACTTCAAGTTCACAAATTCTGAAGTGTTACATATGATTATTATACAATTTGTCCATGTATTGAAACATTATAGTGCACCCCCAAATTATTCATTACATGCCACTTAAAAACAAAACAATTTTTAAAGTTATGGAAACAAATTACTGGCCATGAAATTTTCTGTTACACCAATTATCATGACTATAACAAATCCATCTCCCAGGAACAAATAAAATTGCTGTGCTACAATGTGTTTCCTTTCTTTTAATTCCTTCTATATTTTATGAAAGTTCCTGAAACCACTGTCATTCCAGAAACAGAGCATAGATCTTTAAGGAAAAAAAGGAAGTCAAATTGTCATTTATCTTAAACATTAAACAATTGACACCCTTGCTTCTGATTCTGTTGATTTTCATGAATCTTGGAATATAAAAGACTTTATGAATGACTCTGGCAGAAAACTTAGTAACAAATGGAAGCCAGCAGCATCAGGGAAATGAGTCATCGAAGTGGCTATGAAACTATGAAACGAGCTGCATTGAAGGCGCAAATGTTGACGGATCCCAGGGACAGAGTGAGGACACTTTATCATGTCCAATTAAAGAACAGCAACAGCAAGCACTGATGTGTTTCTTTATCTCTGTTGCTCTGCGTGTTCAACAGTAAAGAGACTAGAGGCTACTTAAACAGCAGTGAGAATATTCTTTCCTCCCACAGGGAGTGCAGATACAGGTAGTTAGCCTGTAGAGAGGTGAGGCAGCAGCTTAGAAACCTTATGACTTGATGTGCAACGTTCACTTGTTGAAATCTAAGATTTTGGCAGAAGCTTACATGAGAAGTAACTGTAATAGGTTGTTGGTTCACAAATATCCGTGAATGTGAAGAGAAATACCGAAGCCAGGGAATAACAGCAGTGAGGCTAGGCACAGGGGACCTCAGGAGCGACGTGCCAGGAGGGATCCGGGAAAACGCTGACCTCTTCCACTTATCCAACAATGTTTGTGGTAATGAAGGGTGAACAGGCTCCCAGAACGGGACCAAGAGGTAGCACGGCCCTTGGGAAAGTCTGAGGTTTTGTTTAGCCCACGGACCAAGAAGAATGTTTTCAGAATATCTGAAGACATTGGAGAGTTCATCGCAGCCCAAGGTGCAAAGATAGGGAGGGGCATCAAGAAATAGAAAGTAGCTACAGGGAAAATGAGAAGGGACAAAGGGCTTCGTTCTGTTGGATGATGAGGGAGAACATTGGTTAGAGAAGGTTGTTGGTCGCCTTGACATGCCCACGTCATCCATTGAGAGTCCAAGACAGTGATTTTCTTTACAAGGCTTAAGGAAAGGCGAAACTGTTAGCTTGTGCAATTTGGGGAGAGAGAGTGGTAGGGGCCTGGGCTTGCCCCTGTCGGTGGATCGTGGTGCTGGCACTTATAAAGCTGCTTCCTGTGTAAGCCTTGGCATCCCACTTCCATCATGGAATAAGGGGAGAAGAAAGAACACATAGGATTTTCTCTAGAGTCTTCAGGTGGTTAGAACACGAGGTCTTGCTTGAGAATAAGCCCCAAGGGCCCAGTTCTGAGACTGAGTCCTGAGATCTGGAATATCCTCTTAAAACCTCAATAGCCTGAAAACCCCATATATAACCTGAGTCCTTCCTAATCCAGTCCAACAGTCTTATCAGGTTTGAGAAAATAAAATAAAATAAAATAAAATAAAATAAAATACAGGGAGAGCTGTGATTGCAGTTTACTTCTTCTTCCAGAGGCAGAAAGACCAGTCACACTGTGTAAAGGAGCTACCATTTGAGAAGAAAAGACAAGGGGCACGGTGCAGTGCAGATTTACAGGCAAAAGTAATCTGCAGATAAACAAAATAAAATCCGAATCTCCAGAATTTTTTTCATTTTTGAATATGACAGTAAATTAACTCATAATTTGTGACTTTACATGTATTAAGTAACAGAAAATTCAAAATAATGAGCTAGAAAACCAGGTGGGGGTGGAGTGAAGTTGGTATCAACGTAGAAACCTCAGGGAGCTTCTCCTAAAGAAATGAAGTTGGGAGGCAGAAAGCCAGAAGAAAGAACATTTCAAGGCTGTAACAAAATTTTAGGATGAGAGGTAAGAACAAAGTTGGGAGATCATGGGCCACAGAGAACCTGAATGAGGACTCCCTGAACTCCAAAAAAGCTTGAGAGTGTTGTGGAAGAATTACTCTTCTCTGCACTTCCAGTGGTGCCCAGGGGGAAAAGACATTGGTGCTAAGAGTCTTCTGTGCCCACATGTTTTCGTGCTGTCATAAAGCTGGCTGTCCTTTGCCATGTGGAAGATGTGTGAGAGCTCTGGGATCGGGCAAGCCAGGCAGCCAAGGCTTAAGCCAGCTGCGGAGAGGGTGGGCCCTTCACCCTATCAGCCCTACCCACACACCCTGACTGGCAAGAGACAGACAGCTATAAACACAAACGGGCCTGAGCCACCAAGGACTGTGAATTGTGAGAAACTGAGGAGGAATCTGCTTTTCCGCCCTGATCTCCTCACCAGGGGACTTGGCTTGTCCAAGGCACTATTGACAGGGGGTGGCTTGTGGAGGGAAGACCCCGAGAAGTGCAGAGGAAGAGACACCTATGGACTGGGAGTTGCAACATCAAACAGTTTCTCCCGGCAAGCTCTGGGAGGAGCGCTGGTACCCCCAGAGGCCACCAGGACCAGCTGGGAATGACACATGGACATTAGGTAAATCTCCAGAAATAGTGGCTGGATAGATGGCTACCAGGCTGAGAGATCCAGTGACCAGAATCCACTTCATATAAAGAAATACAGGAGGGTAACACATTTTTTGTTGCTGTTTGCTGGCCAATTTGCATTGTGCTTTTTATTTTGTTTGACTGTTTGGGTTTTTTTAGTCTTAATTCAGTTTCTTATTTTTTATGCAATTTATTAGTTTTTTATTTTAATTGTACCTTCTTATTTGCTTGTATTATTTTCTTTGTTGTTTTTTCTGCCCTTTTCCTCTCCTACCCTCCCACAACTTCCTTTCTCTTTATTAGTTAGTTTCTGAATCACTACCTTTTGGATTAATCTGCTTATCTCTTTTTCATAAATCTTTACACAGCTATGAGGACCATATTCCCTCTACTTTATCCACAACTCTCCCTAAATCATCTGAACATTACTTATAGTGCTCTTCTCTGTTATTCTCTGATGGGGTAGGAGTATTGCTAGGCTTTTCCCTGTCACGTAGATACTTCTTTATCTTCTATTTCATGCCATTGTGACCAGTGGAGAGATTACGTCAATTTGAGGCAATTAGTAACCGTGCCCAGATTAAGGGTTAGAAACCACCCTGGATTAGGCAATTAAGAACTAGCCTGGATTAAAAAGTGAGTGATTTATGGACCAGTGAATGGGGAAGAGCACCCACCCAGATGTGGGAGGCCCAACTGGGAACTCAAACTGCACAAAAGGAAGGAAGAAGAAAGACTATTATAGCTTTTTCCTCTGGGGAAAGACTGGATTTGATAGGACCTGCCTTTCTGTTGTGATGTCATGAGAAGCTACCTCTACCTCTGCCTCTGCCATGTACTTCCATTGCTGCCAGCAGCCCCTGAGTGGACTGTAATTTTATGAAACTGTGAGCTAAAATAAACCTTTTTTCCCCAAATTTGTGGATGTCGGGTAATGAGTCACAGCAACAAAATATAACTAAAACGATACCTAAAGCAAACTTCTGATCTTAGTTTGTTCTCTCCCTACTCCAGTTTCTCTATAAATAAAATTGTTAAGTATCAATAACAGTATTGTAGAAATGTATTATGTGTACTATTTAGCTAGCAATAAATTAGTAACATAGCTTTATGTATATATTACTATCAATAATACAGCAGTACCATGAACAAATAGGCTGCCAAACAATTTGGGTAGAAACTACCATTAGTAGTTTTGATCATAATTATAAGGTTAAGCAGGAATTAGGTATATATATATATATATATATATATATATATATATATATACTAGGTTGGCATAATTTTATAGCTAGTAGGAAGCAAGTATAAATATAGATACAAACATATGTCATATTACTAAAAAGAGCATGCCATGTGCTTTTGTCTTGTTATTCAGAATAAGTTGACTATTCTAGGTCACCTTTTATTCCACATGAATTTAAGAATTATTTTTTCAGGTTCTATGAAAAAAGTTGATATATATATATACTAGGTTGTCATAATTTTATAGCTAGTAGGAAGCAAGTATAAATATAGATACAAATATATGTCATATTACTAAAAAGAGTAAGGGGGATCTAACAAGAGTGGTTTGGGTTAGCCTTCACAACCAATATAGAATTCTACTATTATAATGTCTATGTTACACTACTGATATTAAATCTGTACTTCAATAAGTCAATGCTAGGTTTAGTCATATATATGGTGAATGAATATTCTACTTATTAATGTCGTGTGTAGAATAGTTATAAAGGTAAATAAGCTACTAGACTCTGATAATAAGTTGTCAATATTAGACAGTACTGTAAATGTAAACTTTTGTTGAGAACATTGATAACAATCTTCATATCCAAGATGCTCTAATAAATACTCTCTCTGTGAGCCATATATATTATGTATTCTATTCCCTTTTCAACAAAGCGTGGAGGAGATTAAGAGCACAAGAGAAAACTGTACAATGAGAATACCTTCAAAAATAATAGCTAAATTAACTCAAAACAGCCATAAATTCCAAAACCTGAATGAACTCAAGAGAATACTTATAGCAGAAATAGTCTAATAAAAGAATCTCTGTAATAGAGAAGGAGTTCCTCAACAGTACCCAAGCTTCAACTGACTGCAACAGAACCATGGGTAAATAAGGTAATAAATCACCTACAAAAAGGCCTAACACTCCGGAAGCCAATGTGCCAGGGATCTTGACGTAGCAGAACCTAGGGACAATAAAGTCAGAAAAGAAATTGATTTATTTCCCAAGAAGCTCACATTGGACATAAAAGAGGTGCACAGGGAGCTCAAAGAGGACATACACAGAGAAACAACAGCCATTAATAAGAAGTTGGAAGATTATAAAGAAAAAACAAATACACAGATAATGAAGGCAATTCAAGAAATTAGGAATCAGCATGGCAGAGATATGTAAACTTCAAAATAGAAAAAAATAAGTAATCAGCTGAACATTTTGATGGTAGATTATCAGATATTGAGGATAAAGTGAGTAAACTATAACACACTGTCAATGAAGACCACAAAACAAAACCAAACAGAAAACAAGAAAGAAACAACTGGTGGATAACTCAAACACAAACAACCTCAGAATTATGAGAGTGCAGGGAAAAACTGAGGACAGAAGAAAAAGCTTAAAAGACATGCTCAATGAAATTATGAAAGAAAATTTTCCAAATCTAAAAAAAGAAATGAACATCAAATTATTAGAGGCATGTAGAATTCCAAACAACTTTGACCAGAAAAGAACACCACCACGACATATCATAGTTCACACCCTAGAAACCCAACATGAAGAGGGAATACTAAAAGTCACAAGAGAAAAAAAAAGGGTGACTTACAAAGAAATGTGCATCAGGATAATTGCACACTTCTCAGCCGAAACCCTCAAGGCCAGGAGACCATGGAGTGATATCATCCAAGTACACAAATGCCAACCAGCTCTGCCTACTGCTATGTCCAGCAATACTGTTTCTCAAAATAGAAGTCAAACTTTTCTACGATAAAGAAAACCTAAAGAAATTGCATCTACTAGATAACCATTTCAAAAATACCTAAAGTTATCTTAAACAGAGAAAGAAAGACCAATGGCACCAAAGATCACAGAGAAAAGGAAACAACTGAAAGAGGAGACTGAATGGATAGGAAAATAGGTCAAGCAATTAAAAATGGAGCATTGTAAAAATGATAGGGTATAGAAAATACACCACAATGATAACACTGACTGGCAGTGGTCTCAACTCACCCATTAAAGGACATCAGAAAATGAAAAGTCACCCTCAGCTCTTAGATAGGCAGAAAGAATATAGTCAAAATGACTATGCTGCTAAAACTGATATACAGTTTCAATGCAATTCATATCAAAATAAAACAACTTTTTTCATAGAACCTGAAAAAATAATTCTTAAATTCATGTGGAATAAAAGGTGACCTAGAATAGTCAACTTATTCTGAAAAACAAGACAAAAGCACATGGCATTATAATTTTAGACATCAAGCTGTATTACAAAGCAACAGTTAGAAAAACTGTATGGTACTGGCACAAAAACAGACAGGTCTACCAAGGGAGCAGAACTGAGAATGCAGAGACAAACTCAAGGACTCTCAGCTGCCTGATCTTTGATAAAGGAGTGAAAAGCATGCACTGAAAAAGGGGTCACCTCTTCAACAAGTAGTGCTGGGAAATTGGACATCCACATGCAGAAGAATGAGTATAGATGCACACCTATCACAATGCACCCAAATCAAATCATAGTGGATCAAACACCTGTATATTAAAACTAAAACACAGCACCTTCTGCAAGACAAAATTAGACAAAAATCTAAAAGATACAGGTGAGGGCAAGGACTTTCTGAATAAGACACTCACTGCAAAAGAAATACCCCTAGAATCAACAAATGGTATTATTTCAAATTAAAAAGTTTCTGCACGGCAAATGAAATTATCAATAGAGAGAATTGACAGAATGGGAAAACATATTCACCACCTGTACCTCAGATAGGCAGCTAATAACTAGGATTTGCAAGGTAATTTTGATATCTGTGAGAAATTGAATCAGATCAGTAATGAGAAAAGAAGCAGAAACTAAAGTGGTACCCATCATGCACTGAATACTTGATTTTTCCTCTGAGCAGATTTTTTTATCTTGGTTTTATCAATATCAAAACCACAGAAGATGGCGATATATCACAGAGACCAACACTGAAAAGACTGCCAACTGGCCACAATTTCCTTTTCTCTTTGTCATAAAAATCTCTTTTTCATTTTCTAGCTAAGTACTTGACATCCCATAATAATGAGGGCATTTACTTGACTCTCTTGCAGCTAGTTGCAGCCAAATACTAAAGCTCTAGTCATAATAATGAAGTAAATCGTATGTAGAAATTACAAAACAATCCTCAAGAATATTTATTATAACTCTTGGTGTTTAAATTCTTTCATAGTCCTCTCCTCTGGGAGTGAATTGAGCCTAGTTACCTGCCTTATTTACTTTATGAGCCAACATTTGAGCCATGTTTGAGTAGCTCATATGGGGAAAAAATGAGGTTTTCACTTCAGTAGACTATGAGCGACTGAATTCTGCAACAAGCAAGTGAATGAGCTTAGAATATATTCCTTCTCCAATGGAGCCTGGAGCTGAAACTTATTATGGCTTGGATCCGAAGTATCTCCCAAAAGCCTCAGAAGGTGATTGAGTTGGGAGTTAATTGGATCAAGTAACTAATCCAGTCATGATTTCTTTTGCCATCAGGAGGCAGCGCCTCACTGGAGTGTGATGTGGAATGACATGTAAGGGTCCACACTCTTCCACTGGGTTTTCTCACTCTCTGCTCCTTGTCTTGCCATGCTGTGAGCGGCTCTCTGGCACCCAGACATTCTGCTAAGTCCTTCTAACCTTGCCTGCCAAAAATAAATGGACTGAGACCTCAGAACTGGGAGCCAAAATAAAGCTTTGCTCCTTCAAGTTGTGAGCGTCAGGTTGTATGTCCCATAGATGAGAAATGACTGAGATAAACCTCTGGCCCTGGCTGACTCTGGTCACAATTGGTGAGATTTTGGAGGAGTGGACCCTGTTAATTCATACCCAAGATCCTGATCATGACATTTGGTAGCAATTTGTTACATGAGAACAGACTAAAATAAAAATAAGAATTCAGATAAAAATATAGATTAATGTTTGAGATTACATCTGAGAGCAATAAGTGCACAGGATTCCACAATTGTGAACTTTTGACTGGACACTAACTCAACAGGGTTTCAATTTTCCTTAGCTGACACAGCATATGTATTTTCTATAGATGAGGGAGAAATTCAAAGTATACTCCAAATAAAATATGCTACATCTACCTCCTCTGCCTAGATAAAAAAAAAAAAAAATGACGCAGTAAGCAAAACTATCATAAAGAAACAATTTACACTGGAAGTAGAACTCTCATTTTGAAAATTCTATAATTTCCATATTGTATGTTTTTAAATGCTTGTAACTGCATCTCAATGTGTTGGATTGAATGCATCAGCCAAACAATCTGAGGACGCTGGCCCCATTAAACCGCTGTCCCTTTAGGCAAGAGCTGTATGGTTAGAATCTCCAGGACAATTTTCAATTCAAGCAAGCTGTCTACAAATTCAAATATTATTAACACAAACACCCATGGGCTCAATAATTCACTAGAAAATCTTTCAATGGTCACAGAAAAGTATTGCCTTGACAATCATGTTTATTACATTACAGGCCACGGATGAGAAAGGCATATCTTATTTTCATATCGCTGTCACGGGACTTGAGGGAAAGAGAGGAAGAAAACCCAACACGAAGCTAATGCCACCTGCTGCGCCATCAGCAGAAATGCCTTTATCTCCAATTTAAGGTTCTTTTCTGTTCACCAACAACCATGCCACTGCGACAACCTAATGTTAACTTGTGACTGGTTAATTTCTCAAACCGTTTACAATTCCTGACTGAGGTCGCCACAGGTACACCAAGGAGCCAAATAGAAAATAATTTCAACTCCATGAATTTATCACTTTAGATATTTTATATAAATATTTATACTTGCCTATGTGCATCAGCAGATTATATATTTCTATTTCCTCACATTTAGTTTACTCATCAGTTTCTGTTCACCACATTCGAATGACATAATTGTCTCAACAGCCACAAAAAGCATTCAAACTGTCACATCTAACGATTTTTGTTAGTTTTATCCTATTTGACCTTTCAAAGTTATAAACATGTTGTTCATTTCTGGTTCTTAAAATCTCAGCTCAATCTGAAAATGCTCTTTTGAGCTCCAATGAAATCCGTATTACACTTTCATATTTTTCATACTTACATCATAAGCCACAACATGTGGCCTTAATGAGAACACATGTGTATGCTGGAATTTGTTATGTCCATATAGCTGAGATCTGTAACTCTGAGTCCCAGAATCCTCTTCTCTATGCTATTTTAGATTTGATTTAAATGAAAAAGAAGTTTGTTCGATTGAAAAAGCCAAAGATCTTAGAAGACAATGGTGGAAAGACGAAGAGACAGAAAGCCACAAAGATGTGCATGGGCTACAGTTTCAAATTATCTTTCCACCAATCAACAGCAGCCTCCAGCCAGCTGTGGAACTCTATCGGTGTACTAACTTCAACAGATCTCTTTTCAATCTCTGCACCCTGATCTAAAGCCTCAATTCATTGACCCTACAGATGAATTCTGTAACTTTCTGATCCTTTGATGTGTCCTCTGCAGGACAGGTTCTCACAGTTAGTGACTTTTGTAGAACCCCATTTTCCGTTTCAGACCTTTGAAGCTTCTGTTTCTTCTGCATGTACATAAAACTGAGTTTCTGTGACCCTCTATCCATAACTCTTTTGATACTTTTTCTTAAGGTAGAATCTTAAAATATACACATATTAGATATGAAAATTCAAAAGTTTAGTAATTATTATTAGAAAATAAGCCACATTTTATGCCTCTAAACCGGATATTCTGTCAATAAGCCTCAGAAGTAAACGCGAAGAGCTGACACAAGGACTTTTGACAAACAAGCATCCAGAATATGTCAATGAGCTAAGCAGGATTGAGCGCGTAATAAAGTCACTATCTACACCGATCACATACTTAGCCTGCTATGGACAGAGTTGTGCTTCTCCGCATCCCTCGAATTTACATATTGAGGGCCAGACTTCAACGAGACAATATCTGAAGAGGAGGATCTGAGCAGGTCGCTAAAGCTAGTGGAAGTCGTAACTATGGGCCTGAAATTTGATAGGACTACAGTGCCCTTGCTTGGCAAAAAGAGAGATCTCTTTCTCCAACCGTGTGAAGATGGAGTGAGATGACTGCCACCTCTAGGCCAGGACAAAAATTCTATGCTCTGGAGTATTTTCCAAAAAAGATTGTTTGTTGAATGAATGAATTAATAACACACTGAATCATCTTTTTATATTTGTACTCACCCTTATAGAAAAGTAATTGCAGGATTTTGACTTTGCCAAATCTCCTGGAAAATGTTATATAAGCCATAACTTACACAAATAGCACCTTTTGTGTCTTTAGTGACTTGTATCTATTAACTCAGTTACTGGGATGGTTAAGCTATCTTCAAGGATATAATTACCATCCTGAAAGAATATGACTCGTCTTTTACTGGGCTTTCCAATGGGGTGTTTATCACGAAACAAACAGGAAAAATATGCACACAGTCTAAAGCTTCAGTCAACGAGATGGTTTTCGATGCTTTGGACTGACTCCATGGGCCTCTGAGTTGTGTCCGAGCAGAAAACCTTATGGCTAGATTATGGAATCAAGATGCCAGAATTCTACTTTATGTCCAATATTTAGTATAATCAAGTAGAAGACAGCACTGAAATATGAAATGTTTCAGCTAAATCGGTGTTCAAGTTGGCAATGTCTTGCATGAAGCTGTTCAGAACTGAGGAATTCAGTATTGTCTAGACCATGCAGACACTGAGCCACAAATTTCAATTGTGAGTATTCTGTGGTTGCATAACTTGAACACATTTCTCCCCCCAAAGCTATTGAAGGAAAATGTAAGAAGAATAAATTTCTAATAAAATAGAACTCGTCAAATATAATTTATTATAATTCTATATTATAAAAAGTGACCAAATGCAAAATGTGTTTAAAATTAAAAAATCCAAGAACGATTTTATTGAATACCAAAAATAAGTAAGCTAGCAAAGATGCTATTCCACAGCATTTGTTAACTATATTCAATTAGATGCAAAAATAATTAAAGAAAACATGTTAGTTACTGTAGTCGTAGTTATTCATTTAAGAATTCTAGTTTTTACAAATAAGTGGTTGGCAAATTTTAATCTAAACATGGATAATTTAGAATTATGACTGTAGATTCCATTAAGTGAATGAGATTATTCAAAGAAAGTGTTAAACTTTTTCTTTCAGCAGTTAACCATAACAACACCATAAGCGTTTCCACTGTACATCTCACTAAATAAAGTTTGTTTCTAATCAATTAGAAAGCGTCGTTTCTATATCATGAAAGGACATATTATCATCACATCATCAAAGACGAAAACTAAGACATTCTCCAGTATCAGAGGGAACTCAACCACCAAAGTAAAAAGCCTGGAATAAATATTGTCCTAAAAAGGGACAGGCCACCATCAAGATTCTTCTTGCTGGTTCATAAAAAGTATTTTTTATCAACAAAATATGGCTAAGGCAATAGGCTTCAAATGCATAATTTACGGGGGAAAGTGAGTCATTATTTAATTTTTTAAACTATACTGATAACCTGTACTGAGATTCAGTGAGGATCAGTAGACATGACCTACATGTGCCTTTCTAATTTTGTGGTCCTATAACAATGTAGCAGGTTTGGAGCTGTATCTATACCAGGGAGGAAAAGAAAAACAGAGGACAGAGACAGACAGAGAGAAAGAGAGACACAGATAAGATGCAGACATTCTCTTCATAATACTGACTACTAGATTTTTCATAAGCACAGAAAAAGAAAGATTTTCACCATTCAACTTTATTTATATGACTTTTCAGCATTGAGACAGTACTGTAGTATTTTTCAAGGACTTAAAAAATGAGAGGAATAAAGAGTTATCTAATAATCCATTTTCTAATATTTATAGTTAGAGTAGGAAAATGGATTTGGGGGTCTTCAGTAACCTCTAAACATACCTTGTATGGGATTTATACTTAGAATTCACATAGAAATTCCTTTCACTCAAAAAGAAAGGAGGTATAGTTTGGTCAATTTTAAAATCTGAAAAGAGAATTACCACATTAATGTCACTAATAGAATTAGTTTCTAAAATATTACTATAAAATTATATACAACAATATAAAACCTGAGATTTGTGGCCATTTGTTAATGATAAAAAAGTTAGATGTTGATTAGGTCATGTGAAAGTATAAAGTTTATATCATGTTCAATCATTGTTTAAAAGTTTTTCTAATCAATTTTTCAGAAAGAACATAAGATTTGGAAAAAAAGTTCTAGATTCACTTCTGGCTTTAATTTTTAAGATTTGTAGAAACTCTACTTTCTCTGAAGATAACTTTTGTTCTGTGACAGAAGTGTCCACATGTTCATATTATATGGTTATTTATAAGTGCTTTCTGATCTATAAAGTCTCATAAAATGTTAATAAGGAAGGGATTGCTGGCTGCCCATCAAATTCTTCCTTCCATTTTTATTGTATATTGCTCTAGCCGAGTAAATGAACTAGGCCTGCTTCCAAGACAGCACCTCAGCTAGCTAAGGCTTGGAATGCATTTATACCAGCAGAATGAGAAATGAAAAGCCGTGTGCCAAGTGCTGAGCAAGCTAATAACCGAGTACATTCTCCATACTCTCTCCTTTCACATAGTAGATAAAATATGTTTGTCATTTGCAGGACCTCTTAGAAGATGGAAGAAATCTGAGCCCCTGAATTACAACAAGGAAAATAACTGCACACTAATCAATATACTCTCCTTGGTTTGTTACTGCGAAGGTGAAAATCAAATCATTTTCTGTCGTGTTGAGTCGTGTGTGTGTGTGTGTGTGTGTGTGTGTGTGTGTGTGTGTGAAGATAGTATAACACAGCCTTGCTAATACAGATATTGACACCTTTAAATGAAGTGATCTTATTTAGAAAAAACTACACAGCGTGGGTTTAGTAGTTGGGAAGCAGAAGACAAGATCATGTAGGCTAGGAGGTTGGAGGCTGAAGCTATCAAAACACTTGGTTAAGCTGCTCTCAAAAAGTTTGAAGTCAGAAGATAAAAAATTGGGTTTTAGGAAAATTGTTGAAAGGTGCTAATGAGTATGTTTGGCTTTGCACATTTTCTTAGCAAAGTGTTTTAGGAACAAGATTAGCTCATAGGACCAACTAACAAGTAGCAGGGCTGAAAAGTCGGTGGCTTTGTAGCCTACACAGAATTTGCTCTTAGAGACTGTTGAGAACTTTTTTTTGGCTGGAGGTGAGAGTTGGGGAGCGATATCAGTTAGATGCCAGAAGCCAGACTGAAGACTCGCTCTCATACACAACTTATGGCTTAAAATGTCTTTGAGATAGCAACCTCTAAGTTTGGAGAAACAGGCAAGGAAAAGATTTAGAAAACAGACTATAAATTAATCATTAAAAAGGAGAAAGTTGAATATAATTTTAGGTACAATATACTAACTAAAAGCAAATACTTTTGAAGGCTACCAAGGGTTTGAATGTTCTGCACTGAAAAAGAAAACATGAGTTTGGGCTACAAAAACCAGGGAAGCTGTTCACACTTGAGCATTGATGCCCTCAATGTTGAAATGGCCAGAACTTAGCCATTCACACTGGTTCGCCCTGTGTTAGTTTTGTGCCACTATAATGAAAGGCCTACAGCAATTAGTTTATAAAGAGAAGACGGTTATTTTGGCTCATGATTTTTAAATTTCAGTGCAAGATCATGCAGATTGATTGTTCTGGGCCCCTGATACATGTCTAGGTGGCCGTGGTGGGAAGACAGGGCCAAGCCAGCTGCTCTCCTAGTGAACCAGGAAGCAAGAAAGACAAGAAGGAGCAGGAGTCTTACAATTTTGTTCGAAGCTAGACCCCAATGACTTAAGGACATCCCATAAGACCCCAGTTTCTGCAGGCTCAGTTTCTTCCCAATAATGCTTCCCTGGGGAACCAAGACTTTCACAACATAGGCCTCTAGGAGACGTTCAATATTCAAACTATAGCAAAGGCCAAGATGGAAGAGTCTCTAATGCCTACTGCAAAGGATGCAAGGAGAAAATTGACAGGGAAAAATGTCTAGTCATAAAACCACGTGCCACAGAGAAAAATAGCCAAGAGAATTTCTCTCAAAGAACAGAAAGACAATTTCTAAATCATAATGTATTTTAGAAATAGGTTAATGTTGGCTTAATTGAACATAATCAAGAAGTAGTGACTATTCTGTGATTTTTGACATGATAGCCTACAATCTTCCATCATTGTATATTTGAACAATGGACTAAGGTAGACATAAATATAGTAACTAGTCATTTACTTAACAGGTCACTGAGTAGTTAATAGCCAATCTGAGCTAAGGATTTTTTTTTAATTGGATGCAGTAATTTTTCAGAACCTAGGATAATCAATCATGAATGAAGTAAATATGTCCTCTAAGAGGAAACAAAGTTCAAACTTCCCCCCCAAAAATAAGAGTAAATCTTGGAGGTCAGAAAAATAAGTCTTGGATAATACTGGTTTCTCAATAAATCTCCCTGGATACTTATAACTTAAAAACATTCTACCCAAATGAAAGTGCATCTGTACTGACATCACCTAATGGCAGAGATACATTCTGAGGAGCGCCTCCGTACCTGATTTGGTTACTGAGGGAACATCATAAGAATACACAAACCCATGGTACAGCCTATTGTGCAGCTAAGATGCATAATTGTATGTTCTACATATTAGTCAACTGGCAATACAGTAGGTTTATTTATACCAGCATCACCACAAACAGATCATTAATGCGTTTTGCTATGACATTACTAAGCAATAGGATATTTTTACTCTATTACAACAAGACCACCAACAAATATGCAATCCCTTGTTGAATGAGACTTCCTTATGACTTTACTCATACTACCTACATACAGATGTGGTATTGTGATTAGTGAAGTAATAAGAAGAGATATTATGAGAACTACTTCCAAGTAAATATTCTAGTAAGTTAGTTGGCCTCCAGCACATTATACTAGTGGGTGCTGATCAAGGTAGAACCCTAATCCAGAAGGGTCCTGTCCTTGAATAACCCTGTGGGAAAAAGCCACTTTGAATTATTATTTAGGCTAGAAATCAACTCACATTGTTGAATTTGCATGATTACCCTGTCTACTAATTACTGCAAATTAGCATTATCTTCCAAATTATATCATTTGGAGATATCATGGTTTCAGGAAATGCACAATATTAATCAATTCTTTTTAAAATTTTCTCTTGAAGAGGAAAAAGTATATAATGTGTGCTGTTTACAGTGCATGTATTGGGAGATTTTTTGTCTTCAAATGGCAGGAAACTTTCCCCTTTGTGTCTTGAGAAAGGGTCTCACTTTGTGATCCAGGCTGGTCCTGAATTCACTTCAGAGCCCAGGCTGGCCTTGGACTCAAGGTAACCCTTCTATCTCAACTTCCTGAGTGCTGGAATTACAGGCGTGCGCCACCACGCCCAGCTTACATGGTGCTGGGGAATCGAACTCGGGTACTTAGAGCTTGGCTCAGCGCTTGCTCAAGCGCTTTAACTGCTGAGCCATTCCTCCAGCCCCTTCCTTGGTGTCTTTTTATGTGCTTTCCTGGCTGGCCTAATGTCAAAAATTGATTCAAAACTTTTGTCAAATAATGGTATTACAGTGTAGCCTCATCTACCTTATTCACTAGATCTGGCATTGGGTGATTTTTTTGATTCTCCCCCAAAGTCAAAATGCCCACAAAAGGGAACTTTTTTGAATTGATTCAGGACATCAGCAGGAACTGTATGTCAAAAGAGAGCCAAGAAACACGGACGTGGAGGGCTGTTTCCGAAAGTGGCGCCAGCCACGGGAGAAGTGTGTTAGCAGTGACGGAGAGTGTTCTGGTCCAAACAAATGGCAGTGCATCTTTTACTGAAATTACCTTTTCAAAATTTAAACATCTCCATATTGTGATCATATATTACAAGTCAGGGAACAACTGACTCCCTTAAGATCTAAAATCACATTTTGCTTCCATTTTGTGAAACATTCTATCAAAATTGAGATCATACTAAATCAACATCTTTTAAACACACGTGGAGAAAGTGTTTACAAAGTCAGGATTCAGCAAAAACTACTTACAAAAAACAGATTATTTATTATGCAAACCAGAGATTCAGTTCTGAAGATATGTCCAATGGATTGCTTTTTACAATATAATTAAATACAACAAAATTTTTCTTGAACAGATCAGAGATTACAAGATATTTTGGGGTATATTCTCAAGAATCTTACTATATTTTTCTATACACGTTCATTTTTACCTTAAATGACATTTTTGTTAAAGAGTGCCTTTTAACCCTGACAAAAATAACCCTAATTTTTATTGATGTAAGATTTCTCCAAGGTTAAGTGAAAATATTTTACCTGAATATGTTTAAATACACACTCTGTGATTTTTAGTGTAATTAAAAGCTATAGAAAAGGTAGAAAGGAAACAAACTGAAAACTTCTTACAAATGGGTCAATTTTTGCATAGTATACAGCACATAAACATTCTGACACTAACAAATTTACATATGCAATATTTTGTTGTTGATAACAGGTTCACTGGTTTACAAAAGATCTCAAGATTATATTCATCTTTTTCAACTGAGACATTATGCCCGCAAGGAATAAGCCTTCATTTTTTTCTACCCGAAGGTTCCGCTATCACTTTATTCAATGATTAATTAATTTTGGATACTCTAGGTAAGTGGAATTTTGTAGTATTTGTACTGTATAATTGGCTTATTTCACTTAGCATTGCTGTCATAATTCATCGAAGTTGCTGCATAATGCGGAAGTCCTTTGGTAGTGTTCCAAGATACAAATGCGTCACGTGAAATATCCA
This sequence comes from Ctenodactylus gundi, assembly GCA_004027205.1. Taxonomy (NCBI): domain Eukaryota; kingdom Metazoa; phylum Chordata; class Mammalia; order Rodentia; family Ctenodactylidae; genus Ctenodactylus; species Ctenodactylus gundi. The sequence continues at coordinate 218,192 of PVKB01002436.1, read as the reverse complement.
CTGACCATGTGGCATAATTTATGTTCTTTTTACATCTTCATATTGTGAATATTAGAGTAAGAACACACACGCTCTGGCAAGTTTTCAATATTCTAATTTCAATTCTTTGGATAAATACTGAAGAGTAAGGATAGGGGGCATCATTTGGCAAATTTTTTTGCGTAATCTCCATAGAGCCTTCTGTGGCTGATACATCATTTTATGGTCCCTATAACAGGCTCTAATTTCTACCATCCTTACTCACTTGTCAAAACTCGCTGTCTTTATTTTTTATGGTATTCATTGCAACAAGGAAGAAGTGATATCTAACCATGATTTTGAATTACACCTTCCTGATACTGATGAGGTTCATTTTTTAAAATTTTTATTGGACATTAGCATATCATCTTTGGAGAAATTCAAAGTCCTAAGCCTGTTTGCACTTAAGATATTAGTTTTGATCGCTGCTTTTCTTTTCATACAGGAGTGCTTTACATATGATGAATTCGAAAATTTAGATTCTTTTCTGTTCTTTTCTTTTACTTATGGATGTTACTGCTTAATTGTCCTGATGACAACTACTGTGTTGAAAACTAGTTATAACACGGAGATCCTTGTCTTCTTCCTGATGTTAGAAGAAAATACTTCAGATTTTAAAGTCGCATATGGTGACAGCTTTAATAGTTGAACTTTATTATGTTGAGGTAATTACCTTCCATTCCTAGTTTGATACTTATTCACTGCAAGAACACAGTACCTGATATCCAGGGCTTAAAACAGAAAAAAAAAAAAATCTTAGCTCACAGTTTCAGAAGGTCTTTGTCCATTTACGGGCGCTCAACTATGGTGGGAGCACGTGACAAAGGCCCCCAAAAAAAGAAAATCTGTTCGCTCATGGCAGACAGAAAGCCAAGTGAGCAACAGAGGGTGTAGCTAGCATCTAACCCTCCAGCTCATGTTATCATGATCCACTCTTGCAGGTCAAGCCCAATGTTTCATCCTTCTGGCCAGGTCTCACCTTTTTTAAGCACGTAATTTTGTCAGACCCTTCGTCTGCGACTGTTAGACAATCATTTCATTTTCATCATTTGATTTTTCTTTTTAGACAGTGTCTCACTCACAATCATCTGATTTTTGTTATGTTGAAACATCCTTGCATCCGAAAAATAAATTTCACATGGTCATGGTATGTGATCCCTCTAATGTGCTGTTTAATTCTCTTTGCTAACGTTTGGTTGAGGATACTGGCATGAATATTCACGGGAAAAATTGGCTGGTCGTTTTCTTACTTGTGGTGTCCTTGTCTGGCTTTTGTATTAGAATGTGTTTGGAACTGTTTCCTCTTTCCCAGTGTTTGGAACGAGTTTGAAAAGAGTTAGTTTTTCTTTAAGTATTCAGCACAATTCATTAGTGAAGCCATATGGTCCTTAAATTTTCTTTGTAAAAAGAGTTTTATTACTAATTGAAATCCATACTACTTATAACGCCCTTTAAGTTTTCCATCTCTACATGATTTTGTCTGGGAAAGTTGCATATTTCTAGGAATTTTTCCATTTCCTCTAGTTCTCCAGCTTGCTGGCATGTGATAGTTCTTAACACTTTTTATTTCTGTTGCATCAACTCTAATGTTTCTTCTTTCACTTCTGATTTTACGTATTTGAATCTTCCTTGTGTTTGCCTGGTCAAAATAGGTTTGTCCATTTAGTTTATTTTAGTTTCTTTTACCAAAACCAGATCAGTCTTGTTTTCGTTGTCCTATTGTTTTTCTGCTTTTTCATTTCTCTCTATTCTGTCACTTATCATTTCTTTCCTCCTGCTCTCTGTAGCTTAGTTTGTCTTCTTTCTAATTTCATCAGTAGTAAACCTAGTTGCTTTTCTGACATATTAAATTTTTAATGCTGATTTTTGATGTTATCGATGTTTTTCTTGGTGTTGCTTTTAGTTTTGGTAAAATATTATTTCATTTTAGTCTGATAATATTTTCTAATTTCTTTTTTGATTTAATATTTGTTTAGGAATGTGGTCTTTAATTTCCAAGAGGAAAAAAAACATCTAAGTTCATCCCAATTTCATTCAAAAATAAATATTTATGACATGAATTCCACCATTTTAATTTTTGAGGTAGTTTATCATCTTGAAATTCTTAAGGTTTATTTTGTGGTATACTATGAAACTTGTATGAAAGACAGATTTGTATGTTCATGAGAAAAATACATATTTGGCCCTTAAACTTCCTAACGTATGTTTAGTCTACACTGCATGGGCCCCTACCCCCAGGCCCTGGACCCCTTTTCCAGGAGATCCTTTTAGATTCTAATGCAGCTGCTGGCCTGACAAGAGGCAGGGCTTCCATCCAGCTCCTCTGCTACTGCTCACCAATCACTATCTCAAAGAAATTCACCAGCAACCTTCACTACATGACAAGTAGCACCACGTCTTTGAAAAAATTATCTTTACCTAAGAGAGACACTTCCTTGTGTCGCAAAGCTCGGGGATCACTGGTCTGTAGTGTTATTCTAGTCTTCTGCTTCCTTATTAATATTTATGGCTATATGTTCTATCCATTATTAAAAATGGAATACCAAAGTAGCCTCCTACTATTGCATAGCTATGTCTCTCTCGGTTTTGATGTTTACTTTCACAGAGTAATTTATATTTCAAATGTGCTGGTACATGCATACGTATGTATATACATTTCTACATTATACCTGGCTAGATCCCAACATGAATGTTATTCTACGGTGATTTTGCTTCTCTGAATTCTACTCAATACAAAATACTGCAGCAAAATGAGGAAAAATATGAAAAAGAAAATAAAATTTGATGAAAAAAACAGTAAGTTTAGCAACATAAGAAACTGATGAATCTTGGCTAGCCCAAGAAGATAGGTGTGGAAATCAGAAAGCAATCAGTTAAATTAGACTGAATAAACATAAATTTTAGCAGAAAAGGCCACAAGCAAGGACTCTACACAGTGGACAATATGACTGAGAAAGGAGGTAAAACTAAATATGAACAAAACTGTAAATCATATCATTCAACACGGTTGTCAAAGACAGTTACATAAGCCTACCAATTTAGTTACATAGTATATTGTCTTTCCATTTTATTTTTCCTCACTCTTACTTTTATACATCTGTAATACACATGGTTACATCTCTAATAATCAGTATGCATGATACCCAGAACACCAACTTATTAATGCAAAATAGAATAAAATTGGAATTAACACTGGAAAGAGTAACAAAGTAGTAGACCAAAAAAGTACAGAATTTGATGTGTTTTACTTGGTATAATTTTCTGAGGAAGGAAACAGTCTCAATAAAATACAAGATAAATTTTTAAGAGAAAAATATAAATCGGAGTCTGGGAAATTACTCAAGAATATCGATAAGTAATATATTCTATAAACTATAAAGCAAAGTTTAAGTATAAAGCATTGTTTTTTTTTTATAATCTTTGAACACTTGGATTTCCGTGAAGGTGACTCAGGAAAATATTAGGGAGTCCCTCATCCCACAGATTCATGTATTAGAGACCTATACCTCGGTAGAGCTGCATTTGAAGTAGATCTTTAGAGAAATCGCTCAGTTCAAAGTCCATAATAGAATTAAGCCCTTATTTTATATGATTGATGTCCTAGTGAAAAAAACAGAGATAGTAAACTCTTTATTTTCACCCATGAAGGACATCTGAGGACAGAACACGTATATGGAAATCTGCGTGCCAGAAAGCAAGGATTACCAAAGCTGCATCTTCCAGGACCTTGATTTTCACACACACATGCACACAAACACACACACACACACACACATATGAAAGTAAATCTAGGCCTTTGAGACTAAATATAATAGGCATACGTCTTTATCCTCATAAATACTTTGACATGTATGTCCCAAAAACTTAGACATTTTTACATGTAACCACTTCATCATCCTTTTTGAGTTGACTTTTTATTTCCTCTATTTGTTTTCCATGATTTATCTAGATGACAATCGGATATTCTTGTTCATATCTTCAAGTACCTATCAGTATTCTCAAAGAGGCATGCTAGGATAACAGAAAATACATCGAACACTCCGTGGAATTCAATTGCCTTATCAAATTGTTTTTGATGAGAATCCAAGCAGAAGTGAATTAGCATGGTCTTTCCAGCTTAGAGTTGTATGAAACACTATGCATATTGCTTGTCTTGAGGTGAAATTATAAATCTGCTCATTGTCATAAAGTACAAAAGTAACCCTATAACTTTTTTTTTCCTGTTCTGCTTTTTGGTTCTTTATGAAAGATATCCAAAAACTGATCTTCACTGAAAAACAAGACAAAAATCAGAAAAAGATTCTTTTGGCAAAATACGTTGAACCGATAAAAGACTAATTAGTATATTTGAGTTCAGCCTGCAGGACATTTTCTTCAAATGTTTCCATTTTTATTCATAATTCAAAATCTAGCTCTCTTATTTTGAAATACATGCTTGTTTTGGAGAAAAACTCCAGCAATGTGCCAAGGAGTAAGTTGTATCTAAATGATTTAAATACTGTTTACCAGGAGTCATTGGTAACTGTTTTCATGTTTTAGAACTATAAAATATGGCAAGCATAACTCACAGAAACATGAAGACTTAAACAGAGATGTTACAGTTTTGGACTAGATTAAATTTGAAAAGTATCTTTCTGCCTCTTTCTTGAGAGTTCTTGGTAATATAAATCAAAACAAAGCACCTATAAAACATTGCCTGTTTCTTTTATCTCATAAGGTCTGTGCTATTAAACTGTTACAAATATTTTGTACAGCATCCACATTAACTCAGGTGCAGAGAAAAGCCAGAAGCTGAGAATTTTATTTTTTATAATTTTATTGTGGTAAAAATATTCACATGATATAAAATTTAACTTTTTTGTGAATACATGAATTCCAAATTCTGTACCACATTAGAACCATGGGGTTTGGGGAATTAGTGGGCATCTAAGTGCATCTTTTTTTCAGAGGTTCATCCCTTTCCTATCTGACCATTGCCTCTCTTTCTATCCTGCCACTCATGTTGGGGCCTTTTTATGTTATTAATGTTGTGTGTTTCATAAGAGGAACACCCATCTATAGTCAGTCTTTTGTGCTTGGTCCATTTCACTGAGAATTACTGACTCTAGGTGGCCCCATTTTTGTTCAAATAAGAATAAGGGGAAACACTCCGTGGAATTTTGTTTTAGAGTTGCACAATTAGTATTAAGAGGATTTTGTAAAAGACTTACAGCTCAGAGATTGGTGGGTGAACATTATCACCAAAAGAAGAAATATGGCTCATTTTCCTTTCAAAAATCGGCCTTGCTATTAGAGTAAGTAAAATGATTTTACACTAATCATTTATCTCCATGATATTAGAAAATATGCTAAAAATTAATATGTGGACATGACATGCCTACTTTATGCCTAAGGATTTAATGTCTATATCTTGGCTTAGAGATCACCCTTCACCCAAGGCCACTTCTTATCAGCCACATGTTAGGACCTGTACCAAGGGAGACATACTCCTTGCCATACTGAGAGACATCATGGTGTCTATACCATCAATGTTAGTAATCACATAGGAAGTTCTAAATGGGTATGTTTTGAATAGCAGTTCAGTATGGGAAGAGGGAAAAGAGCTAAAAAGTTGAAGTTGAATTTCTACTTATAGAGACCAAAATTTTTGGGTTTCAGGATGAATTTTTGCATCATAAGCTTATTGTGAAGCTACCACAACATAAGGGAAGTAGAATAAATAACACATTGCATAGAACATGATATGTTCTCCATTACTTTGAATCAGTTTCCTCCTCACATAGATCTTTTTAATCCTCTAAAGTGGCAAAATAAGACATTGGCATATATGAACACAAGTCCTCTCATGTCAAAAAGTAAATAAAAATAAACCACCAAGTAACAATTCAAGGTACTATACGACAATTCCCATATAGATGTAATAGATAGACTACTGTAAACCCATCTTGTTAACACCCTTATCCTTTTCACAGATATAAATTAAGAACTGAAAAGTCTATCTTTTAAATACATTTTAAATACTTTGATTACAGGGATTTTGATGGTATTTGCGAACAAAATTTAATGTTAAGTGGAAGGACTTTCATCCCCATCCAACAAGAAGCTACAGACACCTGACATTCTCATTTTGTAATGGGGCTTCGGGTAATATATCTTCTTTTCTACTTCAAATTTCCCATCACCTGCTTACTTTGGGATGGGGGTAAAGATGCAGTGAATGACAAGATGCAGAGGAGTGGACAGAAGTAGTCTTTTGCCTGTAGAGGGCTAACCAAGGTGTGGACCAAGCTGCTACAAGGAGAGAGGTACATGTGGGATTTCTGCTAACCCTGCTTTTTACAAGAAGCTAAGTTGATGCTGAGTTGAGAGATTGGAAGTTACTTGAATTGGTCCCTCTGCCCCATCAAGAAGCTAGAGGCCCAGGGAGTGGGGGTTAACCAGGGGAAAAGGAAAATTACTAGCTGCATGTGCCTAGTAGTTGAGTGAATTACGTGTGGAGCTCATTTCTATCCCAGAACTCTAGGAACTGCTATGCCCTGGAGATCTTCTCCGTTCAATTGATTGTGTGACCTAAAAGATGCCACCTCTCCATATTCCAGAATTAAGGACATTAAGAGTATTGCTCGAGTCTCAGAAATACACCTCTCCTAATAGTCTCCAAGTTTATAATGTTACTTTCAGGCATTTCACTGTCAATTACATTTTGTAAGCATCCTATAAGATAAAATGTGGGTTATTTATATTTGTCTAATCATAGAACTAATTTTTAAAGAATTCTACTAATTTTAAGTATTTTATAGGTGACACCATCTCATAAATAATTTTATCAACAACATTTTTAGGTAAATTCAAGAAAATACTCTTGGGTCATGTCTAATAGACCAGCCAGTTACATTATTCTCCATTATATTTTAAAGGCATGTGGTCTTTACATCACACACTATGTTTCTATTTTTTCTGTGAAAAGGGTGTTTGGACAAAATTGTGCTATAAAAAATATATTTTTTAGATGTCAACATTTAATGTCAGCACACTTATTTGCATGTGGATGAAATATTTAACAAAAATATCACTTTTTCTCAGTGTGAATATTAAATTCACTTTTGGAACTATTAAATTACAAGAATTCACTGAATAACCCTCTGTTTGATTACAAAATATTTTCAAATGAATGGAATTATTAATACTTTTAATGAATTTTTGTCTCTACCTGAGCCTCAATGAACTATTATAGCAAAGTGATTTTTAATAATATATAGCTTAATCATGTGTAATATCACCTCAAAATTTATGGACATTTAATGTTTTAATACTTGTTTTGCTGTGTGTTGTTCTTGACAAATTTCTGCAATTTAAAAGTCAATGACTTAGTGGTTGGCAAAGCAAATCAGACCCAAAACGTTAAGCACCATATGATGACACTTATGTGAGAATCAAAATACAAATCACAAAAACGGCAAAACACAAGAGAGGAAACTGGAGGTAGACCCTGTGGAGATGGGAAAAAGACCTGGGATCAAGGCATGGGAGGAAAGGAAGGAGGAAGGAAGGAAGGAAAGGGCAAGTAAACAAGCCATCCCAAGCCATATGTCATTAACATGTGTCAAAAACATTTACAAATCGTAACAGCTAAATCCTGGGAGCAGCCAATATGTCCATCAGCAGATGATGGATAAAGAAAATGGGGGATAGATACACAATGAATACAACTCTGTCATCTCTGTCATAATGAAAACTAAACTTGAGTCCTTTGGAGGCAAGTGGATGCACCTCAAGACTGTAATGACTAAAAACATGAACCAGAAACACATGCTTAAATAACATATGGCTTGTGTAATATGAGCAACCTGAAGTACAAATTAGTTAAAAAGCCAAATAGGAGTGACCACAGAAAATAAGGAGCTAAATTTTGTGTTGAGAGAAAAAAGGGATGGGGTGATAGTGAGAAGGTGGGAAGGGGAAAAGGGAAGTAGAAACGATGAGAATGAGAGATGTATGTGCAACAAATTTTTGAGTAGAGTGTAATTATGATGTATTGCAAATACATACTAATAAAAAGAATACATGGGGGAAATGATATCATCAAAATGTTCAATAAAAATGATATGAAAAAGGAAAATTCTGCCACCTTGTGTTTTGTTAAACCAGCCAACCTGAACATTGGAATGGAATCAGAATTCTAGAATGATTAGCTGTGTCCTCCCCACTTTTTTTCGACTTTCGTAAGCTAGTTATAGAAGCAAGTAACTTCATCAGTACCTGTGCCAGGGTTAGGATTCATTCCTCAGGATTTTTACTAAGATTTATAAAGCCAAAATTTAAAAAACAACCTTAATTAAAGTCATATGCTGTTTTGTTAGCTATTTTATTATTTTTAATAGTGCTTTTAATTTAAAATATACTTGTACATTTGAATACTCAATAGCTTCTTGATACTCTGAACCATAAATCTTAGATTATACTGTACCTTTTCAACTTTTTAAGAGAAAGTTTTTTTAAAGCAATGACTTTTGGAAGCTAGAAAAAATTGACTATAAATAAATATATACATATATGTATATATGTGCATGTGTGGGTTTTAATTCAATTAACAAAAGTAATGCTTCAAACTTCATCAAAGCTATTATTTATAGGATCAAAATTTTTTGAATGACTATCAATAGCAAAGACACAATTGTTAACTTAATTGATGGCGAATACTCATCTAACCTAGTCTTCAAGTGGAAAGCTTTAGAAATAAATAATGCACTGTTTCAGGGTTTCCAATTTATCAACCTTCCCTAGAAAGACAGAACAGAAAATGAACTTCTATACAAGGTGGCCTCAAGTTTCACCTTTTCTTTCTTTAATAGTCGAATTACCGAACTTTTGTGCTATTCTGTTCCCAGTTGTATTTATGTTCAAATAGAGACTAGAAGTCAGTCTTCATAGGACCCAACTGGACTTCTTCAACTTGTTCTTAACCTTGAAAGTCCACAGAAGGGCTGCATCAAAACTTCATGTCACAGTGGTAGAGAGATCAAACTTCTTACCATCTTCTCAAAGGCCTCATGGTTCTTCCAAAATGAAAAAGAAAAAAAAAAATCAGTCTCTCCAATTTGAATTACGCAATTCTAAATCCTGTGCACAAGTCACAACATTTAGATGGTATGCTACTGCCATCTTGTGTTTAGCAAGAATCTCTGAGTTTCTGTTGAGAGTGGTGGCTGAGAGATGAATTCAGAAACTTGCTTAGTCCATCCTGCAGGGTTCTGCAAAGACCAGAAAACAGAATGTAGGAAAAACGTGAAATCAAGCTGAAGTTCCTAAAAGCACCACTAGAATTACAGGCCTTCAAAAATCACAGTGGTACTTGTGAATAAAGATTTGTCCTCAATGGTTTTACCCTTAAATGACTTTTTTTCCAATTTAAATGACTCTTAATATGTTTTGTTTAGGACAGAAATTAGAGGTGGCAGAAATTCCATAAGAAAGCACATCTAGAAAGTAAACCTTTTTGTGACTGAAGACAAAGAAATATCACTGTCTCTTTGGGAGAATTTTCAAATATTAGAACTGTAAAGTGTTTTCAAAAATTTTGAGTATCCATCTTACATCAGCAAAACTTCAAAATTCTACAGCTTTACACATCTTAGATTGAAAAACAAAATTTTTAAATTATGAATATTTTAAAATGCCATGCCACCTTCCATGAAGTCAAGATAATTGAGATTTTATTTTATCATTGTGGTTACTAGTTGTCTGCCAAATCGTATATGTGGATTTTTCACTGTTACACACAGAAAATGACTTTGGCTCTTACGTATTCCCAAAATCTTCAAAAGGTACGATTAAAGACAGATATTAAAAAGAACATTAAGAAACTCCATTGCTAAAATGCTAATCCTCCATGAATTCTGCAACATTGTCAGCTTTGCCAAGTGCATGAAGGAGTGGCTGGGCAGATGTCTGAATCTCTACACAGAGATGAGGTAGTACATTTCTCCCTCAATATTGTGCCTATAAGATAATATTGTGCCTCAATATTTCTGCCTCAATATTGTGCCTATAAAATTATCTCAGTTATAAAGGCAGACTTTCAAGAGAAAATCTGAAGTAGTTTTTTGGCTAAAAGGGGATTTTTGAGATGTTTTCTTGGAGCTGATTTCAAGTAGCACGATGGCTGCCTTGGTGGTTTGTGGGGAGGACCTCAGCCCACTCTGTTTCTGCCAATTTACCAGCTGCCCTTCCAAGAGGGATTGTCTGATTTCATAACTAGGCTGACAAAGACCAGGCAGGAATAATTAACATAGAAATGAGCACAGATTAAAAAGAAATTTCGCCTTGTATGTTTACCTGATGTCATGGAAGGAGGTTGAGGAAGTAGCAAAGATGGGTGTGTTTAATTCAAAATGTCCAACTGAAAACTAATCCGTAAATATCTGGATCATCACTATTTTGGCCTCTGCTCCTCCTTCCCAAGATAGTTAAGATGCTCCTGCAGCAGGACCCTCCGTTACAATAGAACACGCAGACTTCCAGACTCTGGTCCTAACACTCATAGATTCTTTCATTAATATGCACCTCTGTAGTCAGAGCCCTGTGCCTGTTTCTTGGAGCCTCTTGCTCCGGAGCACGCCAGCGCTCAGCCCAGTAGAAATGTTGTTGGAGTGCTGCATCGTCTGGGATTGCCCGTCTGATAGGCCTGGCCGGGGGGAAGAGCTGCAGAAACAGACAGAAGGCGCGAGAGCCGGTTTCCTTCCACGTCGTGCTTCATGACCAACTCAACGCACAGAAGAAGAAACAGAAATAACCAAGGAATAAAGGTCCAGGTATCAGCAGTTTTGGAAGGTGGAAACCTGATTTTGTTACATGTGCTCTGAAATTTGCTTATAAATCACAAAAACAGAATTGGAGAAGACCTCAAAAGCCCACGTGCTCAGTTTGCGGCTGGTTTCATGCTTTCCTTGCTTGCATCCGTGTTCCCTTCTCAGGGGCTCCTGTTCTTTCCCTCCAGTGGCCGCGGGACTGTCCACTCTGCCCGCCACCTGCTCCGGTAGCCGCGTTGTCCCTCTTCCCCCGCTGACACAGGCTGCACTTTGGCTTCAAACTTCTTTTGCGTCCGTGTTGCCTTGCTAAATCCTCCCACAGTCATGTCCCCAATGAACTTGCAGATCCTGCGGGTCTGACAATGGTCTTGGGTCGGGAAAATCCTCTCAACGTTGGTACTTGCCTTGTATCAGCACCCAAAAACAGCCTTGAAAAAAAGATGAACTTTTGAATAATTCTTGCTGCCTGCTCTTTGGAGGACCTCTGGGTGCCCCCCACCAAGGGTTTGACCATGTTGTATCAATCAATATTAAAAAGTGCTGTAATCAGAGTGTGAATCTCTCACTCATTGCTCTAGTCCTCATGGTCAAGTCTTAGCAGCTCAATTACTTTCCAATTTAAGGTATGTTCCTTGCTCATCCAAAACACCTTGGAGGAAATTTTACATGACCTGTGGTCTCTCTCATGTAGGAGTATCATTTAAAAATCAGATAAAAATACAATGTTTCTTCTATGTGACTCAAATTTCATGAAGATATTAGTGGATTTTATTCCTATGCTGTAGTCAGTAAAGGTTATCTGCATAACAACCTACCTACATGGGATATTTGCTTCATATCGAATGCTTACTGAGAAAAAAATAAACTGGTAAAAATGCATTTTTCCTGAAAATTTCACAATTGGGATAAAGAAGCATGTTTTGTATGATAGGTCTCAAGTTCATTCCAAAATAATTTTGAAAACATTGGATATTTTCTAGCCACTATTTGTATATAAAGAAATTTTCTTTGTTGTTTCTTATTAACCAAAGCCCATATTTTATGACTGCAAGTCATCTTCAGCCCTTAAAGCTGTCATGGATTTGGCTTTTTCTGGAGAACTGGAATATTTCTGCCTGTGGTGGCACGAGACGCCAATATTAATTTCTTTTTAAAATACCAAAGAAAATGTTCACTCTGCGTTGCCCTATTATTTAAAATCTCTTCCGCAAGGCTAGTTTTTTAAGGAAATTGTAATCAAGAAGTAGAACAAACATTTCTACTCTTTATATGACTAAACTTTAAGGCCTTCCACAAGTTTACTGTCATTTACAAGAATGTGTTACAAAAGAAATGTGTTACTATTTCCTACTCACACATATAATTCTATGCAAATGTGCGCATGTGGGAATTTTTGGTGAGAGGGAGAGTATAATGTCTGAATGTTTTAGAAATGTGTGAAAGGAGGCACCAGGAGATAGGGGAATTGATTCCTTTGAAATGAGCTTACTTCCTGGTAGACACAGTAAGAAGCCTAGGTGTGTTTTGAAGAATGTTAAAAAGAGGAAGGGCCCCAACGGTGGGCTGCTATCTCCTAGGCCAACATTGCAAATGTATTCTCTTGGCTTTATAGTTGTGTAGATCTTTTTATAAACTCATTATTATTAATTGTCATTCTGCAGTCCAAGAATATAAAAGCTATTGTTTATTTTCTAATTTATTTGGTGGCCTTGCATACTTTTTTTTTTACTTATCTCAGTTAATTTTTACATTTCACCACAAAAATATTACTGTCCTTGATTACAAAGCAAACTGATGCATATACCATAGAATCTTTCCAACAATCTTTAATTGCAGCATCCCAAAACACATATGATTCCTAAGTTTTTTGATAAGAGATTTACACCAATTCTGTGTGGCGTACTGCTTGCAGAAGGAAAAATACATCAACAGTGTGCTTATTTCGATTCGCTAGTTCTTGGTTGACGTTAGAGTGGACTCGAAGATCTTGCTCTTTTAGGGAAAGAAAAGGAGATAGAAATGATACATCACTATAGGGGCTTGAAATGTCACACCCTGCCTACCTTTAACCATGCCATAAGTCCAAGAGAAATTGAGACTTTGGGAGTAGAGGGCATGACGGAAGGACAGGAGAAAGAAAAAGGGAGAATGGAAGGAATTGTGAAGGTGACATGTTATATACATGCACAGAATTCTCAGGCTAATGTAACAATTGTGTTATATATATATATATATGAGGCGGAGAAAGAAGTTCTGTTTCAGGTCATTGTTCAAGAACAAAATTAAGAAGCTTGGTCTAGATTGTGTCTTAAATGTCCTCAACAGTTTGTGTGTTAAAAGCTTAGCTCATAAGGAAGAGGCAGTGGATGTTCTAAGAGGTAAATGCCAGTTGGGGTCTTCTTGTCATTGGGAGCACACCCACAAAGGGACCTGAGGGATCTTGGTCTTCTCCCCTTTCTTCCCCTCACGACCCCTGAGTGTTGCCACTCGTGGTTGCCGCAATAGCCTTCTTGCCACAGGCTCCAAATCAGTGAGGTCTGTGAAACTATGAGCTAAATAAAACTTTTCTGTTTCTAGGCCAACTTCCTCAGTTCTTTGTTACAGTGACAGAAAGTTGACTCCCCCAAAGCTTTTCTTCTAGACACTTCCAGCACCTTAACAGGTGATTTCACTCTTTCATATGTAGGTGTTTGGGCATTTCTTTCAATATTAAGAAAAGCAGAGTGTCTTCCTTAAAGTTTATATATATATGTGTGTGTGTGTGTGTGTGTGTGTGTGTGTGTGTGTGTGTGTGTGTGTAAATATCCATGGTTTATGTCATTTACACTTGAGTTAACTGTATTCCTGAATGCATTTCAAGGATAAAATTAGAAATACTGCAAAAACTTCTTTCAAAGTGGTAGATATAAAATATAACATACAGAAATAAGGTTTACTATAGCATAGATATTATAATAATAAATTATATAAATATGTAAAAATGAAATGTTTTTGAAATCTAGAACAGTATAAAGTGTGATAGCTACATAGCCATGCTGTAAAATTAGTTTGGATTTTTGAAAACCTGACTAAATGCGTGCTTTACTTCCTTACATATTACATGTAGTATAGATTGCTATGGTTCGGATATGATTTAATTAGGACCCCAGATGCTTTTTGCATTGGAAACTTAGTCCCTAGAGTGGTAATGGGAGTTGCTGGAACATTTAAGAGGCAAGGTCCGACGGAAGGTCTCCAGATCACGGCGGGGGCGGGGCACTGTTCCTGGAAGAAAACACTGGTCTCCTGGAAGAAGTTCTCCCTGGGGTCATTTGTTATAAAAGCCTAAGCCTGGCTCTTGAATCACCCTCAGATTTCTCATTTCAAGGCCCAGCACCTACCCCTCAACGAACTCCTCCCAGGATGCCGTGAGACTCACACCAGAGCCAAGCTGGCACACTGGGCGTTAAATGACTCTTTTCTTTGTAGAGTTAACCTGCCTCAGACATCCATTATAATAATGAATAACAGACTATACACTTGAAGTGCCATTTTTAATAATTGAATTATTTGTATTAGATAAACATTTAAAATGCAGAAATCAATTAAAATCAATAAATAAGCTAGTCTTTCAGAGACGTTATGAATTTATTGTTGTACTCCAAATAATCAAAAATTCTGACTTACTACTTAATATTAGCCAAAAATCTTAATATGTCTTCAATAAGTGTGCTAACAACAACAACAAAAAAAAAACTTAGCTTTTCTCCTTTTTTTTTTTTTAACTGAGCCAGGCCCAGTTGTTCAGGCCTTATTTTTTATTTGTTTATGTATTTGTCATTTTTTTTTCCACAGACATGTTGTGTGCCACCACACCCAGCCTAAGTGCTGCTGGGGAATTGAACCTGGGCCCCTCCCGTATCAGGCATGTGCTTTTAACCACTGACCTATCCCCCAGCCTCTGAGGTATTTTTTTGCGCCCTGTTCCTTGAATATCTTCTAATTGTGAGGTTTAATGAGAAGCTTCATGTCACCTATAAAGAATTCTCTTAAGAAATAAAACAAATTAGTGTTACTTAGAATCATATATCCGATTTACCAATAACTTGGAAAATATGTTGTTGAATTTTGTTTTGGGAAAAGAATTGTTTAGTCATAATTTGATTATGGACACAAAATCATACAGAACCATAGTAGACTGGTGGTGTTGTTTTCAGACAATAAAAGATTTTGGCTGGACCATATCCTCAGGAATTCAGGGTAGCTTGCTGTCGAGAAGAACCTTAGAAGATGCTCATCGAGAGCCGGAAAAGCTAACGAGCAAAAGGATATTTAACAGGGATTTTGCCATATGGCTTCTGTTGAAGCTCAGTGAGACAGATTTGGGGAAGTACAGCCCTGCTTTTTCTTTGTCAGAAAATATTTGTCTAGGAAGACAGCAGAAAGCCTGGATTTGACATGCCAGTCTCAATATAAGTCTAAGTCAACATCCTGGAAGATACAGGACTTGCAGTCTAACTTCAAATGAGTCTTTCCAAGGGGGTCAGTCTCAAAATAAACCATCCAGTGGAGTTCTTCCCATTGATAAACAGCTCTGTAAATCAAAACCCATGCAGACATTCTACTGACTTCAATTCTGATAGATTCTTATTCGACCATCAATGTTTGATCGGAAGTCTATTGCACATCGGGGCTCTGCTCAGTGATATATATGAAAAAGTATCTGTATAAGATTTCCTTTTTTGGCCTATTATCTACAGAATTAATCAAAAATTATTTTCTTTTCTGTTCTCTTTTATTTGTTTGAAACTTTGCAATGACATGTTTACAAACTTCTGGGAATATTTATGCATTTGTGACCCTGGGATTTTAAAAACACAGAATAAAATATAAACTCAATCTCCACTTATTTAAAACTTAATAAACTTTGGGAATTTTATCTTGAATTATCACTAGCAATCTTTTTTTTTCAAAAGAAAATTATGCAATCATTAAGATAACATTGACCATGATTTTTTCATTCATGTTTAATCTTCATAAGAAATGCATTGTATTTCCTTAACTTAAAGAAAAACTTTATGAATGAAATAATGCAAATTAGAAAGCTGACTGGGGTTGTTTGTTTTCACCATGTTTTATTTTGTTTTAGCTCTAAAATCATTGTCTCTTCTTATGTATCTACCAGAATAAGAGAAAACTTGATATTTTTGTCCTATTTGAAAATTAGCGTCTTAATGAAATTATAAACTGTCTGTATTCCTTAGTTTCAACTATAGGGTATTAGCACAAATGATAATGGTCCATTGCAAATACAAATGATAACGTTTAGTGCTATTGCTTTAGAATTGTCAAATTTTTAGAGAAAGGACCAACATGCTGACTTTATAGTAAATTGCTATGAAGTTGAGCTGTAGAACGTCACAGATGATCCAGTGGGGTGAACGTGGAATAAAGGCGTGGGCCAGAACATAGAGCCACGGGGAATTAAAGAGGGACAATTCCAATGATTTTGGATTATAATTTGTAATTTCAGCAGGATCCAGAGAAAGAGTGATCTCTGTAACCTAAGAAAAGAATTCTTCTTTTTTTTTTCCTTTATTATTCTTTTTTTGCCATCTTTGGATCAATACATATATTTTAGAAAGAGAAATTTATTTTTAAGAAATTTAAATCCAGCACCTTTCACCAAATTCCTCAAAAAATGTTAAGAAAACACGACTTTTTTCTTTTTCTTCACACTTGTTCTGTACTGACTTGAATTTTCCCACCCAGGGAGCAGTTCAGGAAAGATTCTTGCTGCCAAACTTTCATGGCTAAATTTCTGAAGCATGACCTCGGTTCAAGCAGCTTCAGCTTTGGGATGATTGCCTTTTTCCCATTTACGAGTTTCACTTTTTTGTTTCATCTCTGCAGGAAAAAGGTTATGTGGATGGGGGAGGGGCGACATCAAAGAAAGCCTGCTTTCTCGGGGACCACATGGCCTCCTGATGATGATCCTGTCAATTTAAGATGAAAATGCTGACAGCTAGAGTGGCTGCAAGTCAGGAGCAATAAATTAACACTCTTGACTTGGGTTCAAAGCTATGATTTCATATGAGTGTGACAATGATTATTCCATATGAGGATAAAGGCCCATGCTGACGAATGACTTCATGATCCCTCAGCAATCATGGGAAGCTCTTTTATTAAAGATGCTGACCTGCTGTCTTCTGCCTTTTCTGAGGCGTAAGTAAGTACAGAGGCGCAAAGTGCACACCCAGAGGAAGAGACAAAACTCACACAATTCTGGATTTTGCAATTATAGTCCTTGTTTGGGAAGGAAATCAATTCTTTTTTTAAAAATGACTGTGAGCAGCCTCCTTCTGGGAAGAATGGATTACCAAGGCTAAAGGTCAAACTCCTTAGGAGAGATGATGGGTGGAGTCTCTCACCTCTGTAGAAGTCACGCTTCATGAGACCCAAGCCTGTGATGCTGAAGTTGATTTTGATTGCATTATGGAAAATACACTTTCTTTCACTAATTAGTGTATTGAAAAATGTTGAATTCACCGCATTTAGTGCAGTGCCAGGAGGAAGAGTAGACTTTTTACTTTGTTGAATAACATGCAATATTATTCACAGGTCACCCTGTGAGGTCCCAGTAATCTCTAGGAACTTTTTATCAGCTTTAGTATCATAACACACCTAGGCTGTATTAGCCACTCTTCTCTCCCGCTGCCCTGTGTCACCTGTGGCCTGCTGTGTGTGCGGACTGGACTCAGAGCTGCAACAGGAATGCCTTCCACGAGCCCTTGCGTGTCCAGGAAGCGCATCCTTTGTCCCTATTCCACCCCAACTCCCACAGACAGCCTCCCCTACCTTCTTTTGTGGAGAGAGAGATAGAAGTCCTTATTTCTTTTTAATCAAGCACAAATCGTTTTACCATTTTTTAAAAATAAAATCAGACATTCATTCAAAACGATTAATGTAGGCATTCAACCTAGCGCTGCTTTCAATGGTGCATTTTCACCCTTTTGCCTGATTTCTCTTAGTACTATGTAATTAGAGAATTAAATAGGATTTCTACAAACTATAATGCTAAAAACAATGGAAAGAAAATTTGGCCAGATAGAACACAAAATTTTAATATTAAAATTCTTTCAGAAGAGGATAAATAAGTTGCATTAAACGGTAATTTTACTGTGGTAAGGAGATGACCCCAAGGCTGATAAAATTGTCATGACTTGTGGGGAGGACTCCAGAGTGCTGCAGGTTGAGGTAAATTTTGGGAGCCAGAGCAATGCACCAAAACGTTTGCGCTGGGGAGCATCACCACGAGTACAGAGGCACTGATGTGGAGGTCTCCGGGGAGATCATCGCCTCGGCTGCTCTTTGTCCGCCAGGGGCTCTTCTTTCCAGGGCGACCAAATTCTCAAGACATCTGCAACTCATTACGGTGGCCTAAAAACAGGGGATGCTGTGTTTTGATCCTAAGGACTTTGCAGAACTTTCAGTCGGGGTGCTAAGAAAGGCAAGCAAAAGGGAAGTCCTCATACTAAGTTTTACTTGTTAGATGGTCGTCACAATTGAGTTGGCGTATTCTTACCACCCAAGTATGAGTTAATCAAAGCTAACTCAGCCTAAAAGGTGATACTGTCCTTATCTGACTACGGCTCTACGTTTAAAGGATAGGTGTTTGCCATTCTGGTCACTTAGGTCTCCTCTCCTTCCCTCCCCTTCATTCTTCTCCTCCTTCTATTCTTCTTACTCCTCCTTTTCTTCTCTCTATATTTTATTCACCTTTTTTCTCTTTTGTTCCTTCTTCGGAAGCCCCTTCAGCTGAGGAGAAATGTACTTCGGTTATTTAAACTTGGGTTGTACCTTAAGAATCTGATAAAAATTCACTAAGCCGAGTCACACCACAAGTTGTGGAAGGAGCTCTGAAACCAAGTCAGGAGGAGCGCACCAGGTCTGTAACGTGGGCACCGGATCTACCCGGCAGAGTTACCATGTGGACTAATTTTCGTATGGTGCCACATATATCTAGTAAATGCTGAGCTCTCAATTAAGTGGTTGTTGATTTGTTAATTAATTCACTTTATTAAATATAATGTCCTCTCATTCCATTCATGTCTCAAGAAACAGAACTTCATCTATATAGTTAACATTCCATTGTGTATGAATAGCACTTTTTATACATTCTTCTTTCGACAGACATCTTGGTTGATTTCATATTTTAGCTACGTGGATGCTTCTGCAATCAGCATGGGAGTGCAGATGTTTTCTTGATATCCTAATTTATGATAATTTTATTTCTCCTAGATATATAATCTATCTGGAACATATGGTAATGCCAGTTCCAGTTTTTAAAGAACCCATCAGGTTATATCAGAGCTGTATTAATTTATGTTCCCACCAAGAATGCATGAATGTTTTCATTTTTCACATCTTTGCCATCATTTGATATTTTTGACTTTGTGATGATATTTATTCAAAGAGAGATAGATTATACTTCATGGGGGCTCAATTTCCATTTCCCTGGTTACCAGTGGTGTTGTCAGCCACTTGCATATCTTTATTTGAGTAATATCTGTTACACATGTTCAATCAGATCATTTGTAGTGTTATGCTGTTGAGATGATTACACATTAAATACACACACTGTACATTCCACAGGTGTAGAGCACAAGGGTGTCTAATTACCATGTGTCAATCAAGAAACCAAGTTTTAAAGCAAGAGAAATATGCCTAGCCTAGTAGTGCAGTCCTATAATCCCAGTACTATGAGACTGTAAGATAAGAGAATTTCAAACTCAAGGCTACCTAACCAAATCTGTTTAGCTAGACCTTGTCTCAAAATCAAAAGTAAAAATGACTGAAGTTTAATGTGAAGGCTGTGGGATCCATACCTAGCACCACCCAGATAAAAAAGCAAGAAGATTAGCAAAAAATAACCTATAATTTATATAAAAATGATCATAAATTTAAAGTATATAATAAGATAGAAAATGGAGCAAATCACTATGGTGAAGACAATCACATAAGAGGAATTTTCTAAATTGAGTGACCCTGTGTGAACACAGGTGGCTACAGCTTAGTCATACATCCCATTAGTCTTTTCACATAACTTCATGTATATTACACCAGTATAGAAAACTTTGTGAAAAACCATATTTTTCTTATCCCAGAATTAGCGTTCCTAGAATGACAAAAGGAACCCATGCAACATCTGTCACCATATCACAAAAAGAACCACACAGTGTCTATTATGTATTAAGACATGACATGATTGTGTTGTGTCCCATGACCTTAAATGAAGCTGACCCGATTTAGTAATGACTCGTGTTCTAGAAAATGCCAAAGTTCGGATGACCATAAAAGAAGTGGCTTGTCAGTTCCTTTTCAAAGAAGACCAGGTAAGAGAGGATTAAGAGAAGGGGAGAGTTCAGAAAGGAAGGTTTTTGGTTCAAACGCAGTTTCTCATTCAGAGAATTCTGCAGTGGTCAGTGGTAACGTCTCTAAGAACTATTATTAGCACATTCAAATTCTATATCAATTTCTAGCATTTCAGTCCTCCTTTGACTTTCTTACTTGTCTTCAAAAATAAAACTCTTGCACAAAGGAATATTTAGACCAAATCTGCCAAAATACGGGCGTCTTCCATTCATCCATTGAAATACAGGCTTTATTTCTGAAGGCATGCTATTTCCACTGGATAAAAGAGTAGGAAACATAAAAGGTCTATTAGATCATGTTGTCAACGCCTTCTCATAGTTCCCTCAATACTCCAGGATGCTGTGAAACTACCCACTTTAGGGTATCTCTAAGGACAAAGGCACAGAGCATCTGTGGAATGTGCTCACGGATGTCCAGACAGCCACTCACAAGTTTCTATGATTCATGATTAGAAATGACTAAAGCAAGTAACACTGCTTACCATCAGATGTCACCTCCCAGCATTATTTCTTCAAGAATTAAACGGACACAATAACATTGAATTTCGATGACAACTAGTTATGCTTAAAACCCATACACATTTATATGCAATGATTCTTTTCATTACTATTAATAGGCTGCAGGACTCACTAGCTGAAGTCTTTCACTGTGTGTGTGTGTGCGTGTGTGTGTGTGTGTGTGTGTGTGTGGAGTGCGTGTGTGGCAGGGGGTAGTTGGAATAGCATCATCTGTTTCTGACACGTCTGCTGTACTATGTTAATGAGCCTTAACAGTTTTAACTCATGTCTTCCACAGCTAGACTACTTGACTTCTTCCATTGGAGAAAAAAAAAAGTGACTAAGTTTATATCAGTGTTAAATCTTAGGATAGCTTGAAATAAGATCGAGGCCTGTTAATCTCTTCAGTGTCATACCTTCATACCTACAATCATAATGCTGCTGTTGTTTGCCCAAACTCTTTTTTTTCTTATGAATTAGAAGGCTTTTTATCTTAAAAAATAAAACAGAATGCAAACAGTGAAGGTAATCCCGTGTAGTGGCCACGTATATATGCCCCTTAACTTCTAATTTGGCTGGCATTGTAAGATTTGGAATCTACACCACAAAGAAATTCCTTCCACCCCTTTCCTTGGACATGGTTCGCTGATGTGAAAGCTATGTTAGAAGTTACAGAATGCTACTTCTGAAAAATGCTGGAAGTCTCAAAAAGAGAACTCACAAACACTCTATTGACTTCAAAACGTATGAACTTGTATGCATGCGCACTTGTTTTCCCAATCTTGATTAATCATCAGGTAATTGAAAATGCCCTCACGCATCACCCTTACTGCTGTGATTTACAGAGTCGACTGCAGCCTCAGCGCTGCTCTATAAGGCATCCAAAAACCTACGGTGAGTTCTCACCTCAAGCTGCCTGTTAAGGTCTCTCAGAGGGCCCTCACTCAGTACCGATAATCACAGGCCCCTTCTTGGAGATCCTGAGTTAGTTAGCCAGAAGTAGATCTAGGCACTGGTATTCTTACAGCTCGCTGGGAGATTTTAAACCACAACTGAAGCTGAAATCTGATGAGCAAAAGCCTAAAATTAATAAGCTGAATCTGATATAAATTCGGAGTATATTGACAATTACAATAGCATGTAATTTTTACTGGAAGACTTTCAGAAAATTCTAGATGTATATTGTTTGGTCCAGCAGATATGCTGTCTTGCTGCTTTACTTAATATCTTGGTGCATGTCACAGAGATCTGGGGTTCCTTGACATGGATGTACCTGTGCAAGGCAGCCCAGGGCAGTGGTTTATACAGAGGTTTTACGTTCCTGGCTTCAAATCCTCTGTGTTACGTGGTGGCATGATTGCTCGAGCTACTTAATCTTTCTGAATTTCCAATTTCCCTTTGCAAAACAGCAACAGTAGTTCCAGTGAAAAGCGACTGAAAGTATCAATGTGCATGAAACACTTGCCTCAGTGTCTGGTCCTTGGGAAGCTGTATATATGTAAAGTGATGCAATAATTAACACAAATACTTTTTAAGAAATCTATCACCAGGCATTTTCATCATTCTGTGAGCACAATAGAGTTGTAGTTACTTATGCATATACTTAACAGCCACAAATTTATATGGCAAAGGTACTACTGTATATATAATCTGCCACTGATTGAAATATCATTAGGCAGTGCATAACTGTACTACTATTAATATCCCTAAACTGTTGTTAACCAGAAAATAAGAATTAACAAAAAGCCAAATTCAGAGTAATTAATATGTATATAGAACTCTAAGCAAAAAAAAAAAAAAAACCCTTTAAAGAGAAAATTACTGCAGACCTACTATTAACGATCTTTACATGTCTTGGCATTCCTTACAGATCTTTTCACTGTAAAGACTGTGATTTTGGCTGATCTTGGCAAATTGGGGCTCATTATAATTATATGTTTAGTAACAACATTACTGCCATCCCATAAAACTATGGCTTGCAAAACATCATTGTATTCCCAAAGGTTTTATATACTTTTATGGAAGCGATGGCAAAATTTGGAGGGTAAACATCACATAAACGTGTTATTTAAATTTCCATTTGCCACTAACAAAACTGATAGAATGTGGGCTCAAAAAGTGCTAGTTAAAAGAAGAAAAAAGCAATAAAGACTTTTGTATAGCATATATTTCACTTAACTATTTGCTCCATTGTTTAACCAAGTATCATTCGAAATTAGGTGCATACCATCAATATATCTTAGGCTGTGTAGGCCACTGGCTGCTACGTAGGATTTCACTTTTATTCTTGCAGAATTTTTTTTCCAAGAGATGAGAATAAGGAATTTAGTCTGCGAAGCAACAGAAGAAACTCTACTATTGTCTGATGAAAATATGATTACCTGTGAAAAGTCAAACACGAAGAAACTTGACTTAATTTAACTTTGTCCTGAGTTGGCTTTAGCTCAACTCACGCCTTCCTAGGCAAGGGAACTCCCTGTGTTGGGAACGCTCTTCCTTTTTTAGAATAAGGTACTACACTTTTTTTCTGCAAAGCGTGTGTGTGTGTGTGTGTGTGTGTGTGTGTGTGTGTGTGTCTGTGTCTGTGTGTCTGTGTGTCTGTGTGTGTCTTTGTCTGCGTGTATAAACTTACAGGCCATTTTTTGTTACAAGTATTCAACTCTTGTAGCAGAAGAAAAAAGAAAGAAAGAAAGAGAGAGAGAGAAAGAAAGAGAGAAAGAAAGAGAGAAAGAAAGAGAGAGAGAGAAAGGAAGGAAGGAAGGAAGGAAGGAAGGAAGGAAGGAAGGAAGGAAGGAAGAAAAACCATGGACAACACACAAACAAATATGCATGCCCGGTATGTTGAGCTAAACATCAGTCCTCCAGAAAATCCAGTTCCTAAGACCTGGAACATATAAACATTAGCTTATATGGAGAAGAAAAAAGTGAGTCATGGATAAATCAAAGATCCTGAACTAGAGAGGTTATTCTGATTATCTGGGTGAGTCTTCAAGGTAATCCCAAGTGTCCTAAAAAGAGAGAGATAGAGGAACACAGGATAGCAGGTGCAGAAGGCAGCAGAAATTTTGAGTAAGATGCTGAGCTGCTGCTGCTGCTGAGGCAGAAGAAAAGGGTTGCACATCACGGAATCCAAGAATAATTGCTCAGGACCCTGAAAACATAAGGAAACCGATTCTCCTGCAGAAACATCGGGGGGTTGGGGGGGCCACTAGAGGCTATATCTGCCAAGACATTGATTTTGCCCCAGTGAAACTGACTTTAGATTTCTGACTCCAGAAATAGAAAACAAAAAAAAAGTCATAATTTGTTACAGTAGCCCTGGAACACTAATATCAGTAGGGTCTAATAATAATATAGAAGCAGTCTAGACTTGACCTCAAAGCCCCACCGCTGTTGCTTGGTGCCTATGGGTAAGTTGATCCTAGCAGCCCCAACAGATCCCCACATCTTCACATATTCAAGACATTTGCATAAAATGACATAATATTTACATAACACTCCCACTTGCACACACAAGCAGGCACACACACATCCTCCTGTACATTTTAATCATCTCACTAAACTCTGAGTTTCTGCTCCTGTACTTGCAGTGAATTTGCTGTCAGATAAACTTACAACTGCGTTTCTGGATGTCTAGCTTTCCAATTTGCATAGACCGTGTTCACCTGGTTCTTCGTTTTGTTTTGTTTTGTTTTGTTTTGTTTTAATTTTCCTGTTAACTGGAAAATAAGAATCAACAAAAAGGCAGGAGAGAATTTGTTTCAACAAAATAGCCATTTTTCTCAGTCATCATTGCCAGCCCTTTTCTAGGAAAAGACCCTCGGCCTGGCAGGTTATTCTGAGGGCCTCTACAATCTCCATGTGCCTTTAACCAGTTTCTTCAGTCTCACCTCCCCCAGCCACCTGCACAACCAAGCGTGGCAGGTCTCATGGGCACTGCAGGGCAAGCAAGACCTCAGCCAGTGCCTCTGGCCCTTATGAAAGTTTTCTTCTCTGTCCAGCTCTTTCCATCCGCAAGGCAAAGGTGAGAGGTGGGTTTTCATCTCTTCGATTTCTTCTCATTTGTAGAAGGTGGCTGTGGTGAGCAGTGTTGGGCAGTGTTCGGTACAATCGCCATGTCTGATGTCTGTCCTCACTGGCTTCTGACGACTCTACAACCTGATGCTGTCAGAGCCCTGGAAAAGGTTGCACAGGAGTAAGTGTTGCTCTATAACATTTTGGGATCTGGATGTGTGGACCATCATTTTTGTACTCCAAGAAGAAGATAGAAATTTTCTAAATTATCTATTTCACTTCTAAAATGTTGAACTGATGTGTTGATAAGAAAAAAGAAACATCTTATTGTACCATCTACTGACGTCAATATTTCATGGAAACATCACTAATCCAATGCATTCTCTGAATTCTACAGTCTCAACAACATCCTCCATCACAGATAAGCATTAATGGTAATAGTGGTGTCAGTTCACATATGTGTTTTTCCTGTTAAAATTTGATTTACAATGACAAGTCCTGCTCATGTTTGTATTCTACTTTAATCAAACTATATTTAGCTTAATTTTACTGAAAATATTCATAGAAAATGTACAAGGAAATATTCAAAAGATGGATAAATATACACAATACAAGAGAATCTATATGTATAAATATTTTGTGTGTTTTTAATGTATGAATGTATGCACACAAATGTAATTTATTTATATATATTTGTGTATATAGCATGTGTATGTATACATAGACATACAGTTTATAGTGGTTAAAGAGTCATGATTAGTCATAGAATGTAAAATAATGAACAAAATGTAACACTTTACTTTCAAAAGTAAAAGGAAATTGCATATTATATCATAGGCAAGAATTTAATATATGGGAGTGGGGACATAGCTCAGTGGTTAAAGCACTTGCCTAGCAAGTACAAGGAACTGAGTTTGATTCCCCAGCACCACATAAACAGACTGTGGTGGCAAACATCTATAGTCCTAGCAAGCAGGAGGCTCAGGTAGGAGGATTGCAATGTGTTCAAGGCCAGCCTTGGCAATACAGTGAGTTCATGGCCAGCCTGAACTACAAAGTGAGACCCTCTCTCTCTCAAAAAAAAAATAGAATTTAACATATTATAAAAATGTCATTTCCAAAAAAAATCAGAGGCGTGGATTTTCTTAAATCTGGTCTTGAGAAATTGACTAGTATTTACAGAAAATAATATTATGTCGATATGTCATAAAATAAAATAGATTTAAATGATTAAAGTTATTTCAGAGAATGCATATATTTGTATACTCTTTCCATGGACTAGCACATTCTGGAAAAATAAAAATAACTACTAAAAACTAAGAAAGCACACTTCTAAAATAATTTAAACACTAGTTTATTTAGAATATTCTGCATGTGTTAGTCAGCTTTCTATTGCTGGGACAGAGTACCAGACACCTACGATTTAAGGTGATTGTGGCTCCTGACTTCAGAGGTTTCATCCATGGGTGACCAACACCGAGGCTGAACCACCAAAATGGAAGGTCATGGTAGAAGCACCCGGAAGCCAAGGAAACAGAGAGAAGGGAAGGAGCCACAAAGAAAGAGCTCAGGACCGGCAGAGCTCTCACAGTCCTACTCTCATGACCCGCTTCCTCCAGGCAAGTCCGGCCTTCTGGTGACCCACTCAGCTGTGGACCTCTCAGTGGGTTAACTGAGAGAGCATTAACAGAAAGACTCTGAATCCAGTGCACATCACATCAAGTTCAACCTGCACATTAAAATTAAAAAGGAATTAAAAACTGACATGATCACTTACACTAAATTTGTAATACTTCAAATCTTAATATATGAAAAATTATAAATAACTGGAATGAAAACCAACAATTCCAATAATAAAAAGATAACATAGTAATTTAATGAAGTGAACATGAAAATGTTTAATCAGCATAGTAATAATTTCTGAATTCACTTTTAATCAAAGAACATGAATTAAAATAGCTGTATAAAAATACCAATACCCTTTCAAAGGTGAAGACATGATTATGACATTATTCTTTGACTCATATGGGAAAAGTAATATTGTTATTTGTAATATACTTTTTTTCAAATATGTTTGATTTCAAGAATTCACCCTAATTGTGAGTGTAAACTGCCTTTTATCCACAATATGCAACCATTTTATGCTTGTACAAATGGAAAATTGAAAATATTCTAACAATTCAAAATGAATTAAGATTGCCTATAAGATAGTTATTTTATACTAACTATATGGTTATTTAAACGATTTTTACAAAAAATACATTTCAAACAAAAAATTTTTGAGACAGAGTCCTACTCTAGTTCACGCTGATCCTGAATTCACAATTTAGTTCAGGTTGGCCTCCAAATCATGACAATCCTCCTGCCTCCACCTTCCAAGGTGTGCACAACCACAAATGAGAAAATATTGAGTAGAGATGTAGATAGTGCAATATTACTTACAAAATATTCTCATTTAAACATGTATATACATGAATGTACACACATACCAATACACATACGTATTCTATTATAAAGCATTGTAGCAGTGGTTTCTGTGTTATAGAAGTAAAGCTGGCATGTGTGTGTGTGTGATGTGCATGTGTGTCTGTGAGCATATATATGTGTGTGTGTGATTTCTGGTGTTTCAAACTTGTTGTACAATGAACATTCATTAACTTTGTCATCAGAAATAAATTATTTTAGTGTAGCATAAGTTGTGTGCTTTCAGGCGTTGCCCCAGCCTCTGTCTTCAGCCTAAACTGAAAAGCATGAAGGATGTTTGTATTGGCAGATCACAATCTGAATTAAGCTTACAAAGGTAGGAAAAGGTGGAAATAATGTTGCTCCAAAAGTTTTTGTGGGAAAATGATAAAATGTGGCACCAACCATGTCTTAAAAGTTAATTAGGCAATTATTAGCCTAAAGAAGCAAAAGGTCATAGTCGCATAGTTTTAGAGATAAAGCTTAAAAGGCTCATTAGAAGGAAATGAACACAGGAAATTCCAGAGTTCAACCATGAGTCCCTGGTTCTTGGAACTAAAAACATCATCATCTGATGACTTTTAACTCATGTTACTCCCTCCAAAATGGTAGCGTCTATTATTTTCCACAGTCAAGGACTAAAGGACATGTTGGAGCAAGAAGATTTAGAGTACATTAATATTTCCTGGTAGCACTGAACGAAATACAATGTTTCATTTTCAAAACCAAACAGAAAGAAGTGAAATGCATAGGAATTTGAAACTGACTGAAAAGGAGAGTGCTTTCAATGCCGCTCAGTTTTCTGGTTAATGGAATGATAGTATTGCCAGTTAAAATATTAGTGATAATTGATAATAAATCCAAAACAAATGAAGAGGCAGTTCACTGATGAAGAAGTTCAAATGGCCAACAAAAACATGAAAAGATGTTCAATATCCTTAACCATAAGAGAAATGCAAATCAAAACATCACTAAGGTGCCATCTAACTCCAGAAAGATTGGCCTATATTAAGAACTCAAACAGCAATCAGTGCTGGTGAGGCTGTGGAGAAAGAGGAACTCACTCACATTGCTGGTGGGAATGTAAACTGGTACAACCGCTATGGAAAGCAGTATGGAATTTTCTCAAAAGATTGGAAATAAATATCCCCTTCGATCCAGCGATACCTCATCTGGGAATATTCCCTAAAGAATAAAAACAACACATAACAGAGATACATGTATATCCATGTTCATAGCAGCGTGACTAACAATAGCTAAAATGTGGAAGACACCAAAATACTCATCAGCAGACCAATGGATACACAAATTGTGGTATTTATACACAATGGAATACTATGCATCTATAAAGTCAGATAGGTTTGAGGCTTTTGTAGGCAAATGGAGGCAACTTGAGACCATCATGCTTACTGAAGTGAGTCAGAAGCAGAAAGTAAAATATCGAATGATTTCTCCGATTTGAGAAACCCAGATCACAGTTACCTCGTGGAACTTAATGTGGGAAAGAATGGGAACTGGGGGTGGGAAGTAGGGAGAGGGCCAAAAGGAGAGCGAAAAAGGTCTTGGGACCTTGCCAATACATGTATGTGCACAAAACGCTCAAGATCACTGTAAACTTCAAAGTTTGCACTTATATGTATCAATAAAATGGGGAGAAAAGAAAACTTTAAGAAAAAAATTAATGATAATAGATAATAACCCTTTAAGAAATAAAGAGCAAGAGAGTTGGCACAGGGCAACAGGAGAAGTCACAAGTCATCTCAAGGGAAAAACCAATTTGGTTAAATTTAGGATCATCAGGAATGCCCATATTATGGTTTAAATGTGATGACGAGGAAATAACGACCTGAAAACCATCTACACTCACCTGATTGTTGAAGCAATGAAAATTAATAGGAAAATAGTAGGGAAAAGGAGCAAGGATAGGCTGTCCTCAATTTTCTGTAAATTCTTAAAAACTAGTGACATATATTGGCGAAGTAGCAGAATTTATAGATTGTCAAGAAAGAAGTAAGAGCAGAAAATATTAGAGAATTGGAAATATTGACAGAGAAACTACTAACGACAAGAGGAAACACGGCAATAAGAATATCTGTCGTAAAAGGATGAGAAATGGAGGCCAAAGAATACATTGGATTCTGTTCTTACACACTGGCACAGCCTTGCCATTCCCCACTGTATTAAACACCAGCAAGAAGGTGTCTTCAAATACTGTTCATTCGCTTTCTAGAGTTATCTAAAAATGGATCATATTGCTTAATCAAACTATGTGATCATATTCATGTGTTATTCTAAATATTTTTCTTTCCCTTTGGGGCTTTCCTACCTGCAACGTAAAATGAGCTTTCCTCGACCATAAAGAACTACACACTACAATGCAGTAGGTGCCCCTCCTTATCTTCTGCTGTGTATATGTTACCCAATTTACACACATAGGTGTGTATACGTTTATGCAGGTACAAAGAGTATTATTTTTGTTATTACCTGAATGAAAGCTTATCATATATACCTTCTGAAATTTATCCTTTTACCACTGCACACATCTATCTCAGAAAGCATAAATCAACTGATACAGCTGAAATCCACTCATTTTAACAGTTATAATATTCTAGATAAGTTATCACTGTAGTTACTCTAACCATTCTTCTATTGACCAACATTAATTTCATTTCTAATCAAATCTATGATAATTAGTGACAGCAAAATACTCCAATACTATGTGATTATTATTTTCTATGTTAAAGGATAAAGTTCCTATAAACATTCACAAGTAAGTCTTTAACATATATATTTTCTTCTCCTAAAATAGTTCTTACTTACACATTTATCTGGCTCAGAGGTGAAAACCTTTTAAGATATCTTCATAAATGTTTTCAAATTTCTTCCCAAAATATAAAACTGTGTGTGCCATGGAATAGTGCCCCATGACAGAAGTACTCTTGCGAGCATCTCCAGGATCAATTATGTAGTCACTAAGGGAAAACGCCTTCTAACTTACTCAGGGCCTGACTCCAAAGTCCAGCACTGCCGTGACAGTACTGACTTAGATAATATTGGCTGTTGGAACACTCTAGTTAGGAGTCTTCCTGACTCTTTTGTTGCTGTCTTTGTTGCCAAGGTTACCTTTATTAATAAATGTACACAACAGTAAACTAGGCACTTGAATCATAGCTCATTGGACAGCAACAAATCCTGGTTGAATAAAAAAGTGTCTCGATGAAAAAAAAAATCCCATTTCCAACACCCTTGGAATCTGTAGCAGATAGTGCCTTCCACTTACAAAGAGAAATAATGTACAAAAACTTGATTTTGGAAAACCGTTAGGTGACATTTAACATCTCTGGCATTTGAGAAAACAACAATGGCTTCTCCTAATCACTATCCCATGAGCTTTTTGTGAATAAGGGACCTGTACTGTTGTACAGACCCGCATCTTGCATCCTGGCTGAAATGTAACTTTCTACCAAAACCAGAAAGTCTGTGGTGGAAGCGTGGTCCCATGCCTTCTTTGTATCTTGGGCATCCGATGAGAGGTTTCCATAGCAGAATTTCTGTTGGGACAGCCCTCTGCGTGACTTCGGCAGAGTTCATGTTTAGAAGTTTTGGGTGGTGTAAACCAACAGTCATTCCAAACACAAGATACACTCGGTCTTGTCAGGCCCCTTGGCTTTTCTGCTCCTTTTTCAGTTTGTCTCTTCAAAATGAGGAGATCTGGAAGCTTTCCTTTCCTGTGGCTAATACCATCATCTTTTTTAAAAAATTACAGAAAACATATTTGCATACGTAACACAATTCCTTAGTTGAATCTGAGTTATTTAGGAATCAGAATTTGATTTTAGGAAACTTCTGTTTTCCAGAAAATGCAATTTAGTGACCATTAGGACCATTAGCTGAAGGATGTGCCTTAGCATATTGCCTTCAGCTAGACTAGTTGGCAAAGCTTTAGGCAATAAACACAACCATGCTCTACACAGGCCCACTATTCAGAAATTAGAGCCACAGATGATGTAATGATAGGCCTCATTTACAAAGAGAAATAACTTACTGAACACCATGTGCCTTCATGCCATATTATATGCATTGTACTAATGTAATTGAGTCCATTAATTGATGGCGCTGACATTTTATCCAGTCTGAACATCTGAAGCACATGACGTGATAGGATGTAAATGCACCGCAGCAAGATAACCACTGGGCTGTATTTATAAGAAATGAAATAATTTAATATTTTTCAATACTGGGTAGTATAAGAACAGGCAGCAGAGAAGATACCTAAAAATTTTTTATAATCAGTAAGGAAAAATATTCATGTTTTAGAGTATACAAATTGCTTTCACCTCTATTTCTTGAGTATCTATCTTTGCCAGGCAGGAAAATAGTTTTTAAGATACTGAGACGCATAAGTCACTGTTCTTTCAGGCAACCAAAAGCGTAATTCTAAGCCCTGAGGTTCAAGAATACAGAATGATATTGATATTTTTGTCGTAAGGACTGAAACAAAGGTTAGAGATAATCAAAAAATTATCCACATCACATAATCGTAAGAGAAGAAGGGTCTTAGGACAAGGGTGCAGAGGGCAAAACTAAACCCAGTATGTTGTACTATCGCTTTTTTTACAGCTTCAAAATTACTGCTTCATTGTGTGAGGCCAATACCAACTGATTCCATCACTATCTTTATAACTACCCAACTTCTCCAAGAGTTCGGAGTAAAATAATTTTTGACTCTTTTAGAAATTAAAACCCACTGTCCTGATTAGAAAAATAATGCTAACATCATGATGACACGTAAAAAGAAGCCATCAAAATATCTCAGGGCATTCAATAAACTTTTATTTCCATTTCGTGATACTGTGAAAATAGGAATAATGTTTTAAGTAACTCTGAGGGTCACATTTTCTTTTTTCTTCTCATTCTTCCGGGCACAATACATATAGTTACTCAGAAACCATATGGAAAAACAAGGTTATGAGAACAGCGATTCTAAATGTATTGTAAACATGCCAGATGGAACATAAAGGACCCCCATCATCCAATTAGCACTTAAATAATTAAGACAACTTCTACCATAAAACCCATAATACCAAGGAACATAGTTCTCTTTATAATGCAGAGCAGCATTTAAAATAAACAAGAGGACCTAACTAGCATGTCCAAAATACACACAAAATAGCTTTACATTGGCTGAGAGTTTAGGTCATCCCAGAAAATTGTCAGAGGTTTACAAAACAAGAGCACAAGAGAAATTTAACACTAACCAAAGAAAAATTTGACATTGTATGGGCAAAAATTCTTAGAGAAAAGAAAATGTAGAATCCCGTGTGGTCTTATGTGTGTTTTTCAGTGAGCTCGAACTTATCGTTTGAAGCAGTCACACCTTGAGCATTCACAAAGAGCCACCGGTGAGACAGCAAAATAATCCAAAGAAGGGCCCTCCACGGGATGAATAGAAGTGGTACCTCAAAAGGAGAGGTCGCCTGTATGGGAAGGTCCAGATCGAATGGGTCAGTTGACTTAATAACGTGGGTGTCTTTATCAGGATGACTTGGGTGAATATTTATGGAGAGAAACTTGAATGACATAGAATCAAGAAAAAGAGAGATAAACACTGACAATTTCTTTTGAGCCATCCTATTTAAAATATAAATACCCACTTCCTATTGCTTTAATAAATAGCAAAATTTGAATTTATAATAAAATTTTATCTAACTTAAAAAGAGAGAGAGAGAGAAAGAAGAAAAGTTGAAGAGAAGACACGGAAAGCTGGTCAAGAGATCTACACCTATAAATACAGCGGTGACAACAGGGAGACAGGTTAACAACGATTCAAGAACAACCAAGGGCGAATTAGCTTTTGAGATGGAAGACTCTCCAAAATGTTTCAATATGATTGAAGGTACTCTAGTAGAGAGGGAATATGATGATACAGGAAAGAGAGGAAATTATTTTATACGGGGAGTGAACAAAAAAATAACATTGCTCAGTTCCTGGTTTGTATGCTTGAAAAGTGGGAGACTTCTCCAGATCATCTTGTGTACCTGAAAAAATCATGGAAGACTTTCTCAAATCAGCACAGGTTCATAAGAAAACTATGATTTTGTAATATGTTAAATTAGAAGAGATTTAAGCCACCTAAAAGCGTAAGTAGGCAGTATGAGTCGTAGTAGAAGAATTAGATATTAAGAAAACAAGCCACAACAGCACAGGGTGATCACTACACCAAGGTGAAGGCAAGGTCTCTAAGTTGGCAAGTAAGGAGCCATATTCTATGGACTTATTTTTTACACTCAGGGTAAGAGTCTTACATTTTTAAGGGCCACAAGTTCACAATATTAGCCTTTTTAATTGAGGAAACCAAGGCTCAGAGAAATGTGTCCAAGCATCTCCCATGTCCAAAATGGTAGAGATGAAATTAAACCCAGGTAGGGCTAGAGGGATGGCTCAGGGGTTAAAGCGCTTGCCTAGCATGCACAAGGCCCTGAGTTCGAGTCCCCAGCACCTTATAAAGTCGGTAATGGTGTTGCACATCTGTAATCCCAGCACTTGGGAGGTTGAGGCAGGAGGATTGTCACAAATCTAAGGCTAGCCTACACTACATAGTGAGTTCAAGACCAGCCTGAGCTATAGAGCAAGGCACTGTTTCAAAAAGAAAAAGAATTGGTACTTGCCTAGCAAGCACAAGGCCCTTGGTTAGATTCCCCAGAACCACACAAACTGTGCACGGTGGCACGCATCTGTAATCCCAGCACTTGGCAGGCTGAAACAGAAGGATTGTTGTGAGCTTGAGGCTAAGCTTTGGTTACATAGTGACCTCGGAAACAAGACCTGAACTACAAGAGTGAGACCCTGTCCTCGAAAAAAAAAGAAAGAAAAGCAGTTTGTCTTTTTTAAGATGTTTCTGTTGATGGCAATGGAACACTACTCATCTATACAGATAGGTTGGAGGCTTTTGTAGGTAAATGGAGGCAACTTGAGACCATCTTGCTTAATGAAGTGAGTCAGAAGCAGAAGGTAAAATATTAAATTGCTTCTCTGATATGAGAAAGCCAGATCACAATGATCTCATAGAACTTAATGTAGGGAGTAACAGGAACTGGAGGGGAGGGAGGGTCAACAAGAGAGGGGAAGGATTTGTAACTATGCCACTATGTGTATGTACACAAAATACTCAAGATCAATGTAAATTTTATGTTTTGCACTTATACATATCAATAAAATGGGAAAATGAGAAAAAAAGAAATTCCTGTTCTGACAGCTTAAAAAACAAACATATCCTTGAAGCAGCTTCAGATGAAAACAAACATTCTTGAAGCAGCATCAGATAAGTGTGTGTGTGTGTGTGTGTGTGTGTGTGTGTGTGTGTGTGTGTGTACCTCGTAGAGAGAAGTATTTTTTTAAGAAAAGTTCTGGGGACATGAAAACACTCCTCTTTTCTCTAAGATGGCGCCTCTGAAGTGTCCATCTCATTTCTCTGCCTACAGTGCAGCGATTCTGTATGGTTCAGTCCACAAATCTCTGGTATCTTAGGTCTCTTTATGGGATGTCCACCAGGTGAGTGGTTGTAATACTTTCTTGAGAAGCAGAAATGAAGAAGCATAATATTAAAAGAGTCACATAATGTAAATATATATTTATAAAGTGCAAAGCATTGTCATGAAGTGCTTAACCATTTAAGGATTAAGCCAACTTCTTTGACAAACAGGTCAGCTTCAAGAACTCTGAGCTTCTCTGCTTCCTAATTATCCCCGGGGCAAGGAGAGTTGATATGGTTTGGACCAGTCAGTGTCCAAGGAGGTAGTGTTGGAAAACATGGTAAAACTTGCAGGAAGAGGGACCTATGGGTAGTCTCGTTGGGGACACAATACTAAAGGTTTAGCCTCAGAGCAAAGTGTGAAATTCTGACTTAATTTCTCCCTCTTGATTTCTGGTTCATGGGATGAGCAGCTTTTGCCACCACATGGTCCCTACAACTGTGCTCTGTCACCCCTGCACCGCCACTGGAGGCCTAAAGCAATGACTGCACCCAATTATGGACTACAATCTCTAGATCCATCAGCAAAATAAAGTTTTGCACCTGTAATTTTCTCAGGTATTTCATTAAGTGAAAGAAAGCTGCCTAACACATTCTGGCAGTGAGATTTTTACACTTATAGGACTCAAACAACATTACAGTTTTAGTTTTCTGTCATATCTAAACACACTCATGAAGCTTCCTGTTACCTAGGTAACCTGCATTCCCTGACACACCAAACCATTGCTTCTCACACAAGGTCCAAGGATGCAGAGCTCAGTCTCATGGCCACAAGATGTTTCCATGACTATGTCATAGCCTCTTCTGCCACTTGCCAAAGATGAAACATGATCTGTGCACGCATTGCCAGGTTTTTTCCTTTAAATACTGGACCATTAATCAGATGCATGAAAATCCAGGAGGCTTTGTGAAATAAAGACAGTAAAATTTATAACATTAGTGCCTTATTACTTATTTGTTACTGTGACAGAGTATCAATTTCTACCACTTACAAGAGGGCAGATTTACTTTGCCTCACAGTTTCAAAATATCTTGGACTAACCATGGGTGGCCAGCATGGTGGAAGCACATGGTAGGAAGGATCTGGCAGAGGTCCACTGCTCATAGCATGCAGGCAGGAAGCCCAGCCAGAGGGGAAGGGATGCACCCTTCCAGGTCATGTCCCAGTGCCCTGCCCTTGCGATTAATTTCCAGTGCTTTCTTCCAAGTCACATGCCCTGTCATCTACCACCCACCAATAACCCACCATACATCTGTAATCCATCACACCCCATAATCCACCATATACCCATAGTCTACAACATCTACACATATGAGGTTTGTGGGGGACATTCCAAATACAAGCCATAACAATTAGTTATGTTACAATTATAACAATCATAATAAAAATATAAAGTATACAAATACAAAGTATATACTCAAGACCTGATATTCTTTGAAAAGTATGTAACAGTAGTTAGTCCGATGACATAATAGGGTTAGCTTCGTATCTTTCCTTTTCCAATGGGAGTAACATCTTAGGTGGTAAACTCAGACTTTTAAGAAACCTTATAAACTTTATTGAAAAGACAGACTTCATATTTTATGTATTTCATATATATGGGAGTGTGTTTAGATATAACAAAAGACTGAAACTCTTATGTTTTGAGAGAAAGTAAGTGGATTCAATTATACTTAGTTTATTGAGAGTAGTTCTTTCCTGTTTAATCTTGAGTCCAAATGGCTTGAAATCAGCATTGATATTATTACTAATTTTGTAAAAATTATCCGGTAATCCTAATAATTTCATAAAATCTGTTTATACTCACAATATTTCTCAATCCTCCTGGAAAATATATTATTTCTTTTAATTAGAATCTATTTGATTAAATATCTTATCTGGAAAAATGCTAAAACAAAACTTCAGCCTTTAGAAAGTGTTCCTGGTGTGGAATTGTCTTGCTTACTCAACAAAAGAACGGAGCTTTGCATGCTAAAGAGAAAACTACATTTTCTCAAGTTTTTCCCCCTACTAGGCTGAGACCACTTACAGCTGAATAGACATACATAGTTCTCCGAGAAAGCACTAAGCCACCTCCTCTACAGCAATGAGAGGTCTCGAAATTTTATTACATTTGAGAATTTGCCAGACAATATTCTAAAGGATGCACATATGTTGGGCACCAAAACATTATCTGTGCAATGATTTCTTTCTTGCTTTGCAGCAAAAATTTAAGCAGTTGAGAATTAAAAACACTGAATGAGAGCAGTCAAGCAAAACAGTCCCAGGCAATTCAAGTTTCTGTGGGGTCCTCCACAAAGCCAAAAATCTTTCATCAGTGTAATGGTCTAAGCAGAGACATGTTTCATTTAAAAAGTCTTTGTGGTCAATACTATTCATTAATAACATTCGCCAAAATTACTTGCCCAGAATTAAGCAGTCAGAACAAAAGAGGCAAATAGGATTGTAATTTGACGACTACACCTTTTGCTTCTGCAATGTCAGGCAAATATGAACTCAACTACTTAACAGAATTCACTGATGAATTGTTACAGGATATAGATTGAATTTAATTGATACAATAAACAAATATTCACACTCGAATGTAAGGTTGCACTTAGAATAGAAGAAGATAACTACTTTTCTAAATTCAGGGAAAACTAAAAAATTAGTATTGAAAGTAAAATATTTATCTGAATTATTTCAGATGAGTTAAAGTGACATCACAAATGGCATAACTTATGTTTCAGTTTGCCTGTGTTTCAAAAAATGGGAAAATCCTAAGATGTCTTTTAGTGTTTAAAACTTAAAAGATAGGACTCCTTGACCTAAAAAGTAAAATGGTAGGTATTGAGGTTAAGGACAGAAATGTAGGAAGTTATTTCTCAAAGAAGTGAACTTTTCAAATCTCAAATAAAGAGATTTATTCTACATTATGGCGATTATAGTTGATGACAAGATGCTGTGTACTTGAAAGTTGCCAAAGGTAGATTTTAAGTGTTCCACCACAAAAATAAGTATGCATTATAATTTATATCAAGACTGTAATTAAAAATTATTAATAAGTAATGTAAATTATCTTACAGATAAGTTTTATCATACTTATTTTACACTTACTCTATTTGCGTCATTTTTCTTTCAAAATGTGTTTTCTATACCCATAATTCTACTGGTATGAGAATCACCTTATAAAAATTTAAATTAAATGTTTTAAAAGATGAGAGCAATGACAAAAAAAAAGCAATGTTTTCTTAGGCTGAATCCTAATTTATTTTACAGTCACTATTTTTCCAAAAAAAATTAAGATACTTGATCTGGGAAATAGTGATAAGCAAATGAGATCAATAAATCAAATATGTATTAAGATTTCACTGTGTTCTACGCTCCATATTAGGACCATTCACTGGAAGGTGGAATTATGGAACATAAAAAGGTGACTATCCACAAGTATCTTTTTTCTATTTTTATTGATATATGTATGTATGTGTATGTCTATATATATATATATATATATATATATATATATATATATACATATACATATATATATGCAATATACAACGGTTACATTAAGTTCAAGAATTCTGCCCACATAACTATCACATTATTACAATCCCTTCCCATACCACTTTTTGACAACCTACCCTCTCCCTTCTCCCACACCGACTGTAATATCTCACCCATTTTATTGTATAAATTGCCTGCATCTTGGGTTTCTCTACTAGAGAAGCCAAGCAATATTGAACCTTCTGAGTCTGACTCACTTCACTAAGCATCATGGTCCTCATATTGTCTCCAATTACAAAAGTATCTTTTATTGTTGAATTTAGAAGAAAATAAGCAAAGAAAAAAAATAACACATATCCCAAGTTAATAATAATTAATAAGAATGTAGCCAAAATTGACTTCACTTTTTTAATTTTTCAAGATGGAAAATTTTATTCTTAGGTTATCCTGTTTAATTTTGCTAGTATTCTACAGCTGCAGCTCTTGGAATTTTCCAAATAACTTAGTGACATAAACAACAGGAATATTTATGTTCTTGTAGTTCTACAATTCAGTGGTCCAAAATGAGTTGCACTGGCCTAAAACGAAAGTGTGAACAGGTTTGATTTATTTTAAAGGCTCTAAAGGAGGCTCTATTGTCTTTATTTTTGTGGCTTCTAAAAACTACATGCTTTTTGTGGTTATGTTTTCTCTCCTCTCTCTCTCTCTCTCTCTCTCTCTCTCTCTCTCTCTCTCTCTCTTCCCATCTTTTTTATAAAAAAAATTGTTATTACATTGGCTCTACCTGAAAACCCCCAAATCATCTTTCCATGTCAATATTGCACCTGCAATCCTTTTGTACTCCAAGGCTCATAGGTGTTGGAGATTAGGACCTGGTCATCTTTGGGGAGAGCATGGTCCTCTCTGGGGAGAGGAAGGATATCATTCTCCTAGCATAATCATGAACTAACATTTTGCTTTGGTTGTAGAAACACTTCTACAATTTTGAAGCTATTATTTATTATGCTGCCAGTAAAATTAATATCTAGTATCTGTGTGAAATATTTAATTACATGGAAAGGGCTCACAATGATAAAAAACATTTTTAGAAATTTTGTTGCAATTTGAGTAAAATAAAAATAAAGGAGTGATATCTATCTCTTCAGTGGCCAAAAGGTGGTCGAATAGGGTAAAGTAGGATAAGCTGAGAGGAATTCTGTTCACACAGTATAAACTCAGCCGTGATAAAAATCAATTGGCCTGGCAATAAAACG
The DNA here is from genome assembly GCA_004027205.1 of Ctenodactylus gundi. Taxonomy (NCBI): domain Eukaryota; kingdom Metazoa; phylum Chordata; class Mammalia; order Rodentia; family Ctenodactylidae; genus Ctenodactylus; species Ctenodactylus gundi. The sequence continues at coordinate 178,707 of PVKB01002436.1, read as the reverse complement.
ATCCACACGTAAATTCAATGCTGAATGGAGGAAATCCACAAAGTATCACTAACCATGTTGACCTCTCGGGTGAAATAAAAGAAATATATATATATATATATATATATATATATATATATATATATATATTCAACTGAATGTGTATAATGTTAATATTATATATAAATATTATATTAACTACCTATGTATATGTAGTTAAGAGTGCATTCACTCAAAAGATATGTGGTTCAAGGAACCAACCTTGTAGTGGGGATGAGTAAAATTCCAAAGTATTTCCTGGCCTCAGCTCTAAAAACTGTGAGCTTGATGTAACGATGGATACCCGTGGCACATATCCACAGAGATAAAAAACGTTTTGGAATAAACAAAACTAGAAATACTGTTTCTGTAACTTCTGCCACAACCAGTTAAGAAACTTCTGCTCTAAGAAAAAGACCTGATAGTCTCTTCCAAGGATCTTCTTTAACATGATGGCATTCTCCAGACCCTATGAGTCCATCTGGGAGCTGCAGGAAAGGATAGAGGTATGTTACTCCACGGTTGGATAAACCAGATGGGGCATGATAGGTTAATCTGGTAGTTACCTAATGATGCATAACAAATTACTTTCCAAACCTCATGGTTTAAATCAGCAAAAATTTTTTTTAAATCTCTCAGTCTTTCTGGATCAAGAACGTGAAGAAACTTAACCAGGTAGGCTCTTGCAAGACCACGTCAGGTATTTACAAGCAGTGAAGTCATCTCAAGGCTCAAGTGAGGGGACCACCTGTCCCTCATAGCTCTTGGGAAGGGCTAAAAGATTTGCTTTGAAGCTCAGAATCAATGTGTGTGTGCTAAATGACCTCTCGAACCATCTAAAGGTGCAAAGGTTATCCAGGATGGAAGCTGCAGCCTTTAAATAACCTAGACTCAGAAGTCACTTCCCACCACTTCTATCATATTCTGCTTATTAGTAGTCTGGTAGTGTATTTATCCTATATTCACTGAGCAGGAATTAAAAGTCCGGCTGCCAGGATGGGGGGATTCTTGAGGACTGTTCTGCCCTACCCACTGCTTGCAGCCTTCGTGCATTAAAACTCTTCTTCTAAGTTCACTTTCCAAAGGACTTGAGGGTGCTTATATTTTGATATTTGATCATCTACATCCTACTTTTATACTGCTTGTGCTTATGTCTATAAAAAAAAAACAAAGGCAGACAATAATGTTGTAAACACAGATTTTTGTCATTACTATACTATTGTCATAGAGAACAAATTCTAACTTGAGCTGAGTATAACCAATCTGTGTGCAAGAGAACGAGCATTTTACTAGACAGCCCAAAAGAAGGTGTTTAAAATTACAAATGGCTGGGACAGCACAAATGCCAGTTAAACCAATTGTGTCTGTGTCATTAGGCACAAACTGTCAATGCTGGGGTTCTTTTCTCCCAAGAGACTGGGAGGCAGAGACCCTATTCCTTCTGGCAGACACACTGTAAAAGAATGATTCTGGGCCCCTGAAAGATACGCCCAAGTTGTGGGAGTTACAGTATCTCTCAAGGATTCACAGATATCACTTCCTTTTTTAGTAAGTGCTCTGTGAGAGAAAGGATTGTCATGGGCCTACCACGAGGTGTTGGCTGGAATAAATATTTTTGGCAGCCTTGAGCTATCTCAGGAAGTACTGTCAGGGTAGGGTTGGCTTTGTCTCAAGCTGGGAGGCAGCAACGAGCTGTTAGAAATTGCATAAATGTTCAGGTCTTTCAGACTGAAAGACCAAGGAGGAGGGGAACAGATGAAATGATGTGTATAGAGAGTTTGTAGTTTCTATACGTCAATGTTGAGTCCTGATCCAGAGCTCCAAGGAGCCCGCCTGGAGTTGGATCAAGGAAATACTTGTCATGTTCCTATTATGAGACTTCAAACCCATTCATTCTTCCCAAAACACCAGTTGTCAACTACTTAATTTACCACCTCAATAGCCACTGAGGCACTGGTAGTCAAGACAGGCATCTCTTTGTGGTACCCAATTCTCCACTGGTGACTAGATTTCCTGAGCTAATTTTTCATCTTCCTTGCTCCTGGGTTGGCTGACTATGGGTGTCTCTGACTGACCCTTGCACCCCTAAATGCAGAACCAGTCTATGTGCTAACTTGGCTCAATTCAGGATCCAGCTGGCTATGCTGCCTCTTCTGGACCAGGAAGAGCCCAGAACACAGCCCTTCCAGAGATAGGCAGCCAAACCCCAGCAAAGCAGCCAGAAGTTTTTGAAAATTTCCAGAGCTGGCCAGCTGTGCCTGACATCTGTGTTCCAGAGCCGGAGACCCAACAGCCTCATTCCAAACAACAGGGCCAACTCTTACTATAATATGAAGCTTCCATTTTCCATTTTCAGTCTTCTTTTGATATTGTTGCTTGTTCAAAAGTGGCCCGTTGTAAGAGAAAAAAAGAACAGACTTTATGTTCAACCTTTGCTAGCAAATGCAGTCTGGTATATGTTTTAAAACAGAACATTCTTATTAACAGTAGTCCAGAAAGATTCTGGCTTTTCTAGACTCATTTCTACATAATTTAATGAGAGACACAAGTTGGGTAGCATCAATTTATAGATGTGCTAGAATGTGTATTAGCATTTCTTTTATTTTTGATGTTAATATTTCTGCCTTCTATGACATGGCATACAACAATTATCACATGTATCTGAGCATGTCTTTTTTTTCCATTTTTTAAAAATCTCCTTATGTGTTGAATAGCAGCTAATCAAGTTTTCAATAACACCTAAAACCTTTGGGACAAAATGATTGTGCAGTAGAACAATGCTAACAATTTCAAGGATTTATCTGTTTCAAGCTATTTAATTATCAAATCAACTTGGTATATAGGTAAAGTGGGCATAATGACAATTTGATATGTTAATACATTATAAACTGATTACCACAGTCAAAATAATTTGAATATCAATCACTATAAGTAATGTGTGTGGGGTAAGAATACCGAAAATTTACTCTTACAGCAAATATCTTGTGAATAATACAGCATTAACTATTGCCTTGTTCTACATTAGATCCTGAAATGTATTCTTCTTAAAGGTAGAATTTTGTAGCCTTAGCCAACATCTCCCTGTTTCTCCCTAATTCTCAGCCCCTGGCAACTACCTTTCCACACTTAAAGCACTTCTTGTCTTAAAAAATATTTGGGACCTGATTCTAGGTATCTCTGAGATTCAAGTTGCTCATCTTTGAACTCATGTTAATAGCCCCCCCGCTCTGTAGTGGTGATAAGAAATAAAATAACCCCGTGTGATTCCTACACGGCATGTTCTTCAGGGCAAATGCAAATCAGATATTCGCTTGCCTTGCCAAAGAGCCTGCTAACATTTTCAGATCTAGGAGTTATTTTTAGAAAGAGGAAAATTGGAAGGGTCTTTAAAAAGCTTACTTTTCAAACTGTCCTCTCAAAACAGCTTTGGAAGGTAAAATCCACAGGTGAATGTTGCCTCTGTGAAGTTTGCAGGGAGGAATTTGGCTTCTCTTTGATCCTTCGTTCAGTGGATAACACGATCGAAAATCTATTTTTCACTTAAGAGTCTCTGATAAGCAGTAGCAGGGGGGAAAACTCCCATGCGGACAATACGACGAGGCGTGATGTCTCCTGCGTGAGGATCTTAAACGCCTCTTCTTTCCAAGCTGCTATTCACCCTATTCTTCTTGCTCTTAGAACTGACTCATATTAGTAAAATCTCCAAAACAATGAAGCAGAAATAACACTGATCTATCAATTAAATATATTGCATAGTCTGTACTCAACATGGTCTCTGGGTAAGATAGGGATGCATTTTGGACAAAAAAGAAAACAAAATAGGTAGTTGTACAGATGTGAGAAGAAGAAATATCAAATACACACTCAGGGCCTTGGACTGGGTTATCTGGACTGAAGCACGTGGTTTGTGTATAAAATTTGGTGACGAAATGCTTTCTCAATTAGCTATCAACCCTGCTCTCTCTGGGCCATTAGCTGCCAGATTTCTCAACTGAATTTGCTATGCCCATTACATCCTTATTCTCCCCATGTACTTTCCCTTCACCTCTTATAATTGCTTTTCATTTTCAACAAGGGCCAGTGCTTGTGTAAAGGTCACCATCAGTTTTATCATTGCCATATCAGGTGGCATTCTTTTATTTTTCATCAAAGCTGTAGAACTTCCCTGTACTTGACACTTCCTCGCGATTCTTTTTTAAGCCATGACTTGTATGACACATCTTTTATTGTGGTTTCTCTCTTTTGTGACCATTCCTATTTATTTTTTCTGTTTTCTCCCCCAGAAATGCCTGTGAGTGCTACTCGAATCTAAATGCTTCTCTTCCCATTCTTTTCCAAATAGAATTTCTGCCTTGGAATGCAGCCCTTCTCCCAACCTTACCTAAATTCTATGAGCTAATACTTCTGAGCTTCCCCATCCTACCATCTTTGTGTGAGTTCTTCTCACAGGTACGTGCCACGCCCTCACCTTGGGCTTTCCATTCCTGCACAGTCCTCGCTATCTCTGTGTCCCCCAGATCTGACAGTAGCTCACACTCACCACTGTTCTCCTCTGGCTGATGTGAAATTCCTAGTCAGTAAAAATAAGCCCTGGATGGTTCTGTGGTCATGTACAGTGCAGGCTTTCTGAATGGCTTTTCCTATGCTCAGAACAACCGTTCTCATCTTATCAGACTCTAACACTTGCAAGTCTTTTAAGATTCTGTTCAAATTTCTTGCATTTATGTTTTCTACCATCTTATTTTAAATGATTAATCCCCCTTCTTCTGTGTGGATTTCAGAGGTTTAATCTTCCCTTCTGTGTAGAGGATATTTTTAAGAGAGTCATTATTTACTTTCTTTCTCTGCATACAACACCTAGCGTAATTTATGACTCATCATAGACAATCAAAACCTCGTGGTTCAATGAAAAATAAATAAAATATAACAGCCCATTCTCAGGCCACCTCTCTCCTGAGTTCTGCTGTCGTGCACATGAAACTAATTCTCTGTCATGTCCACTGTACTCATCTCAGATCCAGTGCTTACAATACTCAAAATAATGCCTTGTCTAACAAGAACTATCTCCCAGTTGAAGTTTATTCTCTGAGAATTTCTCACTAAAATGAGTCTCTTCCCCCACTGGACTCTGAACTTCTTAAATGGAGGGCTCACTTTTCCTCAATCTCAGCATAAACAAATAGAAAATGTATCTATTGTGAGGCTGGAGGCATGGCCTAGTGATTAAAGCACTTGTCTTGCAAGTATAAGGTTCTGAGTTCAATTCCCCAACACCACGTAAAGCTGGGCATGGTGGTGCATGCTTATAATTCCAGCACTCCGGAGGTTGCATCAGGCGGATTGTCCTGAGTTGAAGGCCAGCCTGGGCTACCCAAGTTAATTCAGGACCAGCCTGGGCTACAGCAACAGAAACCATGTCTCAAAAGAAAAGAAAGGAAAATGTATCTATTATTATACTGTTTTTGAATGTACTTTAGCCTACTCCAACTTCTACTCATTCACCAAAAGTAGGTATATATGACTGTTTGGTTGAATTGGGTCTGGAAACCAGGGACTACCTCAGAGATCTTAGGTATTCAACAGAATTGAGTAAGTAACTCCAGGGAGACTAATGTATCAGTAGACAAGCCAAAAATAAATAAATAAAGGGCGGCTTATTTCACAAGTCTTTTTTTCCTTTTCAGAAAAGAAAACAAGTTTCTGGGATGTTCTCTTCAGAGAAACCCAGCTCCGTCTTCCTCGCCAGAAGGGTTCAGTGAACGGTTAGAATCTGACAGTCAACTCCGAATCCAGCTATGTGACTAAACTGTTGAACAGACATGCGGGGTAACTCGCCCTCTCACTTCCTGTGAGGACATGTCTGCTAACAATGTAATAGATTACAGGAGCACTGATCACAAAGCATCCTGGTTCCATAACCAGGTCGGAGGTTGGTGATAAATATTAGACTAAACAAAATATTAGAAGTATGTATGCCTCTCTTTCTAATTTGGATTTTGAAACACTTATAAGTAACTTGGGAACTGAGCTTCAATTTAATAAGCATCAGGATATCTAGCACCAAATTATCTGGCTACGACTATCCTATGAAAAGATTTTCAGATTTTAATGTCAGAGAAGATAAAATTTGTGAACATAGATTTGATTTAGTCTGAACTTTATTTGAGGAATTTCATGAAGCGAAGTCTAGGCGGCAAAATATGCTGGACTCACAGTCTCCCACATGCAGACACATTTCAAGTAACGTAAGTAGGGTTTGCTGATTCGAGAAACAAGAAAAATTAGAACTCACTGCCAAGGAAGATGGGAAAAACGAAAAAGAGAGATAAATAGGGAAAACCAGAATGGAGAGGACAGGAGGGAAAAGAGCAGAGTAGAAGACAGAGAGAAGGATGGAAAGAGGAAGAGAAAGGAAAGAAAGAAAGAAGGAAGGAAAGAAGTAAGCTGACCTATTCTTCTCTTTTAACATCTAAAAATAAAGAACAAATTTCCTAGATTAGGGTAAGAGTGACTTGTTAAATCTGTTTATCACACAAAACAATCTGTGTCCCCCAAGTCCCCTGAAAGGTGCTAGAGAGGAAAGTTAAATAAAAAGGCTTTCAAAAGTTGAGTGATATTTTTATTATCAAAGAGACATTAAAGAGCTATTTTTCTTAAAATCTGTTTCATTTTGAAACTTTCATCTCTGCCCTTTCCATAACCTGTACAATGTGTTTTTCCTAATGTCATTTTTCCTGGCTGAGAAGCACGTTAACAAGAATAGAGCTTAAAAAAAAGTGGAGGTGGAGAGAGTGGGTATGTTATGTCACAAGTGGCTTCAAATGGAAGAATAAATAGTGATTCCACATTTCACCCTGCACAGAGAATGGAAATTTAAAGACCACGTTCACTGACTTTCCCCTCATGCCAAACAGCCAACCAAGGAGTCCTGTGCTTGATTAACCCAACTTTCATCAAACTAAGAAATCACTCCTTCACACAACTTAATTGCTATTCCTACGCAAAATGAAAGCATGTAAATTGTTATCATTTGCTGTGCTGTATCTTTGCCTCTTTGTAATATTGAGAAAATGTAAGGCCGGTTTTTTTCCCAAGAACCATTGCAGTGCTTGAATTAACAAACTGTCCTTCATGGTGATGAATATGCATGAGATCTTCCCATTTTACAGTATTACATTTAAATATCTCCAAATCCAAATAACAAAGCCAGAATTTAGAAAATTTAAAATATACTTCAAGAAAATACTAATCTTCTTTTGAATATGTTAATTATTACTTCAGTGATTTTTCAGCTAAAATGATTTTTATAAAAAATTTAAATTTGAGTGATGTGACAATAAAATTCAGAGTTTTAAAACCAGAAAAGATTGTCACAGTATGAACGTCACACTTAACGCTTTTGCAGTTACCAAATGTCACCAGAAAGTGCAGAGGTACCAGAAGGAGGGATTTCCAGATGAACCTTTGGAAGGAGGCGTGGCTACAGAAAGGTGAAAATATGCATCTGATAAGCAAAGACAGTGTCAAAGGGGTTGGCACATAACCACTGTTCAATAGGTGGTTCATATTATTCATATTATAAGTTCTCACCACACCCACTCTCGCCACCCATGACTCCAACCTTAGCCTAGTCTTCCTGTATCTGTATCTTCACATCCTGTCTCCACGTAGGATTCCCCAACTCAGACTGACTCTTGGTACTCTTGCAGGGCCATCAGTTGTTTTCTCGTTGTGCTTTTCATCAAAAGAAATTTTTCCTAAGGAACGAAGAATCCTTTGTTTCGTTTATTTATCTTCCTGTGATTTTTCAGAGAGAAAATACAAAATGAAAAGAAACAGACTTGATTTTAAATAATGTAAACAGTATGCTAAAGTTGAAACATCACTAACAACATCACTGTAGGCAAAAGTCAACTGATTTTAAGGGCCTTTGAGATTTTCCCAAAAAGCGAAGGCGATTTCTCTTTTTCCTCCTCCAGGATGTTCTCGGGTGTGATTCTGAACGTCTACTCCTTAACATGCTTTCTGTGTTGAAGATCTGAAGCCTGGAAATGACACTGACACTTGGAGGCCTCCTTTGCCTCGCTAGAACCAAGAAGGAGAGGTCACATTCTCTGCTTCTTTCTCTGAAGCTACAAGCCTTGACTGACTTGACTTGGCTTCCAACTCTTTTTGTTCCCATAATTTTGCTGAAGCATCCACTATCATAGACATACAATAAATGATTCAGAATATATTTTCTCTCATAAATGTCCACTTGTGACTGCTGGTAACACTGACCATGAATGAACTTCCCCATCCCACATGACCGGGAGCTGAAGCAAATCAGAGTGGTTCTAATGAAAACTGCATCTTGAAGCTACAAGAAGCACAGTAGGCTTCGCTTCCCCAGTTCCCTCTTCTTTGGTTTGCACAGGAACTTATCTTTGCAACGGAGCTGCAGATAGAGCCCTGTTGCCTGTGCCGTCCCAATGCCACAGAACTCTTTTTCCTAACATTTATTTAAGTCATGTTTAATGCTCTGATATAATGTTTAACTGACTTTCATCTTTTCCTACTAAACGTCAAGTGTCATGGACTCAATGTTTGGTGTTTGGTTTACTTGGTTTTGTGCTGATTTGGGTTTGCTAATTTAGCACACATAAGTTCTGTATCATGATAGAACATGATAGGCTGTTTGTTTGCTTGTTTATTTGTTTAAATACCTGATAAATTCATTAAGCTTTGGTGTTCCCCGGATTCCATAGATGATACTCTTTCCCAATTTCCATTTGTCTCCTCTGTCCTTCTCTTGAGCTCTGTATCTTACAGAACAAATGACTTGGGTTTCCAATATTTCTACACATTAGATCTATCTGCTCAATCCCTGTAATAGCCCCCAGCACTACAGCTGCCATGGTCTGAACATTGAAGAGATTATTTCAATTTGTTTGGATTAAGAGCCACAAGCTGTGCAGAGTGGATAGGTGTGTGTGTGTGAGGGATTTGTGGGCCAGCGAATGAGGGGAGAACACTGGATGTGCGAGAACCAACTGGCAGCTTGAACTATAAAAAAAAAAGAAGATTGTTGTAGCTTTTTCTTCCGGGAAGGCTCTCACCTTGGCAATTGTCTTTAGAGGCCAATTTGCTGCACACTAACATGCTATGTGCCAAAGATTTTCAGAGAAAGTGTCAAACAATATTGTCACAAAGGTAAGAAGGGAGGCAAAAGGTTTCCAGCAGTTATACCCCATTGGGCGCACAGATGGTGACTTTTAGAGAAATTTGCCAGATCCTAGAAGTTAGGGCACAGGTGGCTGGCTTTACCCTGGATGCTTCTAGAAGCACTTTTGCTAAGTGCTAAGTAGTGGATTAGAAATGAGGAACACAGAGAAGAGAAAGCAGACAGTTCAAACCATTCACTTCCAATAGCCTTTATTTTCTGGTAAGAATTAAACACAAAGATAGCAAAGGAGATGGCAGAGTGAGGAAAGCTTGTACTGGGACTGCTTGGGGAGTCTGGAAGGGAAACAACCAAGACTGAACAGAGAGCTGTTTCGAGCTCCCATTTATGACACCAGACGACCTGGAAGTTGTGTGATATGTCTGGCTTCAACAGACAGAAGCTGCAGGCTGAGACAGGCCAGAGAATAGCACAATCTGACATCTTCTTGTTTGGAAGACGCAGGCGAGATTTGCAGAGAACGTACCTGAGCAGGGAAGGTGTGAGAAGCCCTCTGGCAGAAGACACAGCACCTCAGAGACATAGGTGGTACCGGAACATTTTGGAAAGTAACGAAGTTCTGATTCCTTTACTTTTGCAACATTGATTGGGTGCTCCTTATCAAGGCCCAGCATTTGTTATTGATGTCGTGTTAAAGAGCAAATCATGTAGTTCTTGCTTCCAGGAAATATTTCTTCTGGGAAAGTATGAAAGGAATCTGTGTGCTCTGTGAGCTGCCCTGGCCCAGCCACATAGTTGGCTCTGTCCAAAATTGAGAAAATTTTCACATGTTTCTCTAAAGCAAAGAGGCACATCCTGGGTCCATCCATTTATCTAATAAAATGATCTTTCACTCTATATCGTTCTCTTACTCTGGAACACAACTCTTCTAAACACTTTGGAAACATGAATTAGTTTTGCAGCCAGAGTAATCATTTGAAGTATTATCATTGTCTTTGTTTTATAGATAGGGAAGCAGATTATATAGAAGGCAGCTAGATCATTGGCCAGCTCAAAAGAGGCTACCCTAGGAAGAAGAATTGGAACCTGAACAATGCAGATCTAGAACCCGGATTCACACTCACTATGCCAGACTATCATTTTGTCATAAACTAGGTCTTAAAAAATCTTAGAATTCTAAGCAGCCCTGGTGGCACAGGTCTGTAATTCCAACACTATAGAAGGCTGAAGCAGGAAGATTGTAAATTCTAGCCCAACCTTGGCAACTTAATGGCTTAACAGCTTCTCTCAAAATCAAAAGTAAAAATGAGCAGGAGATGTAGCTTAGTGTGAAGGGCCTGGGGGTGATCCCCAGTAGCACAACAATGTAGAATTTTATGAGATAACTTTCTAGGTCACTTAATTTCATGCTATGATATTTCCAAACATTTAAATATGGCTGGCAATTTAGTAATTTCAATGTGTTATCTTTCTATATGAGGGATGAATGAAACAAAAAAGGAATTATTTTCTAATTTCTGAGAATTTATCTTCCTTCATTCTGAAATCTGAATGTCTTTTAATTTTGTGAGTGATAGGATGCTCATAGGCTGTCAGCCTGATTGCAACTCTCTTGGATTACAGAGCAGGTGTCTATGGAGCCGGTCATGATGACCTCTGCTTTTTGTGCTTTTTGAATTAGTAGAAAACAGTCTATTATTGGCCAGATTTCACTTGGCAAAGTCCCACATATGTCAAGACTTGGATCTCTCTCTCTCTCTCTCTCTCTCTCTCTCTCTCGCTCCCTTTCCCCTTCCCTGTCTCTTTCTCTCTCTCTCTTTTTCTCTACCAAATTTGATTTTCCTCATTCTTAGTCTGATATACATCAGTGTTCACATAATTAATTGTTTTCTATCTAATTTTGCCATTGTTCTGTATGTGTATATTCATTTCTGGAAATGATTATTGTCTGTGTAAAGTTCAAGTACATTGTATCTTTAGCTAATAGTTTACTCTGTCTTCACTGAGATGTTTGAATTTTTTTAGAGAAAAGGTTCTAAGATCTTACAAGTTTCATGTTTTAGTCACTGAGCCAAACTCTGGTCACATTTTTTTTTTTTAATGAAACCCTTCTGATCAAAAGATAAAGCATTGTATTAACCTGTAGCCTTTGAATTTGAAGTTTAAACAGAAGAATAATTTCCACTTGGATAATTATTATCTACTTCTGAGTTAGCTTTCTTTTCATTACTAACTTGTCAGAAGTACCCAGCCCAACAACAAGCAATGAGTGAGTTGAGGAGCAATTGATGAGTAAGAAATTAAGAACTCCCAGTACGTATCAGTACAAATAAATTTCCAGAAGGCCTCCAAAGGAAAGCAGCAACTGAAATTCAATTTGGAAGACGTCACTTTTAGTTGGGGTGTAAAGGACATATCTTTTAGATATTAAAAAATGTACAAATACAGTTAATTTTTGAACTTTACATGAGTAGCAAAAAAATAAAATTCTCCAACACAAATTTTTTTTTACTTTCCAAAAAATATTCTGCCTGAAGTAGAATCTTTGAAATACTGAATAATTCTAAGTGGTTCTGAACCCCAGTATTACTTATGCTTTTGATAAACTGTTTTAAAAATATTTATGACTCCAAAATATTGGTATGAATCTTCTTAGTAGTGATCGATGGCTTACTTGAATAGAGTAACTTACTTTGAAAAGCCTTTCATTCATTCACTTAAAAATTATTTGCTCATCATCCATTGTATGTTCAGACGATACTGTATTGAGTGACACAGAATGTAATTCCTAGCCCCACTGTCTTCACTTGGGCAAAGAAGAAAAACATGGTATATAATTTTAACTATGATTCTGAGTGCGCAGCAAATGCTACATGAACCTACGCTCAAGGCACACAACGTGGGCATGTTTATAAAAGATGATTTTTTAAAGTTGGTATGCCCTTAAGAGCTCTATGCCAGTCTTAGCCATGTATCTGGCCTTCTTCACACTGCGTGTGCATTCATAGCCTATTCACTTTATAGAGCTTATAAAACTAATTGTACACCAAGGAGCTTTCACCCAAGAAAGCCAAAGCTGAAACACTTTTCAGGAGCCTCCCACCTTGATCTACTACACAGTCGTGGTCAAGGACAACTACTTTAGGTCATGATCTTTTTAAATACAGCTATAAGTTTATGCCCGGAATAAACTATGCACACTTGATTTTCAAAGAATGTTTGTCAGTTGGGATGAATTAATTTGAAATGTACTAAGAACTATACTTCTCAAGAAAGAAAAATCTAACAGGTTCTGTGTCATGCCTTAACTTCTACTCTAGTAACATGAGTCTGGGCAAGACACACATGCTAATCTTGTCACTTGTCTGCCTCTCCTCTATGGTGGAGATGAAAGAAAACAAGACAACTACAATTTGGATTACAAAATATTTCAGTTCTCTTGTAGCTCGAATAGCGTTAGTTCACCTGGTATTTCTTGCTCAGTCCAACCGTTGTTTAAACCACCCTTCTCTTTGCAGACATGGGTGACCCCATGAGCCCTCCTTAAGTAAAAATATTGACCAGCAAACAATAGGCAGAGTCCGTGACTTTTCACCTGGCCAACCCACTCATGTACTTCATGCCAGCCATGAAGACACAAACTCCAGTTAGCTGCGCTATGAATGGCTGCACTAATGGAACTGCCCAGAAATTTTGGCCGGGAAGACACAATCACAGACTTCCCCCATAAACACAAATTTCCATGGAAACCAAACCAGGAGACAGAGTATTTCCTTTCTTTTCAATCCAGTGATCCCCATGAGGCCTCCCCTGTGTCAGTTGGGTCTTGGTATCCAAGACAGTCCTTTCTCCATGGCTGGCAGGTGTTTGAGCCATGGATTTCACCAAGCTCAGACAGCACTTGCTTTGGATGAGCTCCAAGGAGTTTTCCATGGAGAATGTATGTCTCTTGAACTGTCGGCTTACGCAGTCTTCATAAACCCTTTGTTCAGACAGAAAAAAAGGCATCATGATTTTTATTCAATTCATTGAGAGCCATTTTTTCAATATCTCCACATGCTTCCCTCACCACAATATATATGGAGCTTGAAATTTTATATCTGCTTTTGAAAACTATTTCAAAGACATGAGTGAGTTATGTCCTGAATAAAATTAGCTCTATTTTCCTTAACATTTCAGAGTATTACGAAATAAAAAGTGTATTTTACTGTTAGAATTTTCTCTTTCTCCCTCCTCTTTCTCTCTCTCCTCTCTCTTTCTCTCTCTCTCTCTATTTGTAAGTCAGGATTTTGGTATTTTATGTCTTTCACTATTTAAAAGAAGCAGAAGTGGATATTTAACTTTATTGATAATACAAATCAACTTTAATAATAAAAAATGGAACACTCCTATCTCTGTTTGCTTGTCTGTGCTGGGAGAAATTCAATTCATCACAGGATAAGAAAACCACACTAAGTGTTCCAATCAAGGACAGATTGAACATAGGAAACTTGTCGCTTACAAAATGGTTGGAAAAGCTCATGAAACTGATTCCAGGAGGTGGTGACTCCTACAGTGACCCAAGAACAGCTAGAACTGACCCACTGAAGTTGCCTCTGGATCTGTCTCTAAGGAAAAAAAATCACCCATTGACATGGTTCCAGTGGCTTCACTTTCAGGAAACTGCAGGACGGATACCAGGTGCCATGATTTGAGATTGAAAGGCCAGAGCTAGCTTTCAAGGTGAAGCAGGAAAAGCTGGGGAACCGAAAATAAAACACCAAACTCAATTAAGAATGCCCATCGTCATGATCTCTTTGGTTAGCAGCAACACTTAAATATTGCAGAAGGCTAATTTCTCTCTCACATATCTTCCAAAACCCAAAAGAGTTAATCTAATAGAGGAATCCTTGTCACTTATAAATTCCAACCCCAAGAAGGTCGTGGAAATGTGCTTAATAGTTTTCAACCTCTTCAACCAAGGGATGAGTAGAGATTATATATGACATTTATACAAACAGCACAGGAGAAGCACAAAGTAACATCTGTTAGTTACAGTCACCCTTGGTGTCCTAAGGGGCTTGGTTCCAAGAACTCCTCTTCCTGCCAAGACACACACAAACCTATGGGCACCAAAATCTGTAGATGTTCAAATTTCTTTTAGTACTTTCAAATAACCTCCATATTAGTACTTTCAAATAACCTCCATACTTCTGTATTTAAGGCATCTTTAGATTACTTATCATGCCTAATACAATAAAAATGTTGTCTAAATGCTAGTCATGCTGTATTGTTGAGAGGACAATAGAAAGAGACTATATGTGTCCAGAATACACAGACTAGTTTTATATTTTTTATTGTGTGACAAAGTGTAATAAGTTGTTGGGTTGCCAGGCTGAGCTCAGACTTGCCATCCTCCTGTCTTGGCCTCCCAGGCTGCTGAGATCAGGGGTGTGGACACCACACCTAGCTCAGACACAATTTTTTATTCAATATCTTTTGTCTAGATAGAGTTGGTTGTACCCACAGGTGTAAAACCTGTGTATGCAGATGTTTAATAATGTTTCATGCATGCATTGAAGTTAGGAATATCCAAGAAACAAATTCTGATGAGGCAGGTCCCTTTGTTTCATTACTTTTAGAGGAAAATGAAAGAGGAATCTTGCTCTACTTTATCCTGAATACCACACTTTCAGATTGTGATTTTTTAAGTTCAAATATTGCCTACAGTCTCAACTCACGTTTCTTAAACTAAGCCAGCTGAAATTCAATCAGAATAACATTCCCATGTCCCTAGCTATTTAACTTTTCTACTATTCAACTTGAATTACATGTCTTTTTATTTATTTATTTATTTATTTATTTATTTATTTATTTATTGCCTTAAAGTTGAATAAGCTCGGTTGCCAGCAGTTCATTCCTTGGTAAGGCCACAAGGAACTCACACTCGGCTAAGAAACATGAGATATAGTGGCCTTTTAGTATACCCATTTGTCCAAATGCATATCACTCATAATAATAATAACTAATGCCTCAAAGCAAATAAAGTGCTTTATGATGTGGCTTGGTGGGTTTATTTATGCCTCCTCAGGAAGTCAAGAGACCACAACACAAGTCTGAAGATGAAATAGTCTCTGTTTCTTGTTACACAAATATTGCTTATAAGTACAGCAAGTGAAAAAAGTTTACTACTCATTCATGCAAGCAGTATTCCATGGGTCTTACCAATAATGAAAGTTATGAGAATAATGGCAAAGGGTGAAAGCAATTAAATACGCCTCTATTTTCATTAAATTATTACTTTCAGCCATATGACATAAATAATGAAGTTCTCATGACATGCACAAAGGATAAATTTTTTAATGTCTGGCTTCTAAAATATCAAGTAGCCACATATAAAAGCACACCTGTATATATGTCATCTTATTTTATTCTTCAGGTTGGATCTTGAATGCCCAGCAAAGGCCTGTGTGCTAGACTCAGCCCCCAGACAGTGGTGTGATTGACATGTGGTGGTACCCTTAGGCCTAGGGAGGATGAAGTTTGGTCATTGGAGGTACGTCCTTGAAGGAGATTTTGTAGTACCAGTCCTTTCCTCCTCTCTCTCTCTCTCTCTCTCTCTCTCTCTCTCTCTCTCTCTCTCTCTCCCTGAATGACATAAAGAGAAAAGCCCTCCTCTGTCATCCATTCCTGCCGTGATGCCACCAGAGACTCAAAGTCAAGCGACCACAGAGAGAAACATTTGAAACCCTGAGTCAAAACACACTTTTCTTTTGTATAAGTTGATTTCTATAAGGTAATTTATCATGTGACAGAAAGTTGACTAACAGTTTCCATCGGGAATTTTGCTACAAAGACACAATCTAATTTTTCTTAAATATGTGCCAACAGTTATGGCTAATAATGTTAACAACAATAACAGCTCTTAGTGGTATAATGTTTACTGTAGGGACTTCAGGAAATGTGTTAATGCGTTAGAGTTAAGGATGTAGGAAAAGAAGAAGATGTGAAAAAATAGTTCAGATTTTATCAATCCTTCATTTGTATCAGATTTCAGAGAAATTCAGTATGGACAAAAAAAGCTATTTAAAACGAAGTATTAAGACAAGTTTATTTTGCATATCACAGTAAAGTTGGTGAGCAAATTTTACAAAAATAAAATATGAAAGGGTGGAAACAATTCTCCTTGCATGTCTTCTCACTCATGCCTCGGGGCTTAATCTCTACCCTTGTGTTTGGAAGCAGGAACAGATCGCTATTCCCCAGCTTCTTCCTTGTTCTTTATTCTAAGAAATTTGAGGCCTAAAAGAAGCATGCATTCTCCTTGACAGGATACGTATGTGCACAAAATGCTCAACTCCATTGTAAACCTTAAATTTTGCACTTACTCATATCAATAAAATGGTGAAAAAAAGAAGCATGCATTCTCATGTGTAGCATTCAGTCCATGATTTAAAACACTTAGTCACTATCAAGGAAACCTTGGGTTTTCCAAGTCAGTAGCGATTCACTACCACATTCTCCACAAACAGACTTAGATGTCTTAAAAAAAAAGAATGATAATCAATTTCACATTGTTTTATTTCTTCAATCAGTTTAACTAGAGCAGTTTAAAATGGTCCTATTTTGGGTGGTGTCCCTGAGTCTACCATAAAATATTCTTATAAGCTGCCTAAAAGAGTCAGTAGTCAGTTTGAAGCACACAGGAAAGTTCGTGATCAGCAAATCACTTGGCTTTTTTAAATCAATGTTGTATTACTGGGATCGCATTGCCGTGACAAAATGCCTGAGTCAACTAACTTACTGTGAACTTTGGTGAGTCTACAGATGCAACCACGGGGGACCTGCCCATGAAAGCCAGACCTATCAGGAGCCAGGAAAAAGAGGAAGAGAAAACATGAGCTGGGTTGCTACAACTCCCTTTAGGGCAAGGCTGTAGATGATGCAAGTTCCTACTTTCTAAAGGTTCATACTATCTTCCACCCTGAAGACCTAGCCTTTACCCATCATTCTTTGAGGGAAACTTAACATCAAAGCCATAGTGCATAACATGAGCCAAAATGACTCCACCTACATGATGACTCTCTATAGTAACTTCTACATATTTTCCTAGCTTTTTAAATAAAGAAATAAAGGTGGGAAATGTAACCATTCTACTAGATTTTTTTGTAAGACTTATTATAGAAATGTGTTTTCCATTCAAAACTGTGATTCTCAAAGTTGAACTTATAGATCATATACTTAATATAAGAAATAGAGTCACAAGCTTGTCTAGCCTTTGAATTGGTTGCTTACCCTAAAATTCATGAAAAACTCACAAAGCTGTACGATGTTAACTATGGAAAAATTTAATAGTGCTTTCTATTGCTTTTTTTTAAAAAAAATTAAAATAGAAATTAAGTAATTCTCTGGTTATTTTCATCAATGCAGGCCACACACTTATAAATTCAAGCAAAAAAATTCTTGTTGCCTAAATTAATCAAAGGAGTAAATGCTAAACAATTTTTTACTGTGAAGACATAGTGTAGCAATTTATATTAACTGCTTCTTCTCTTCTTTTTCATAAAATATGTAGAGAATATTGTTTTTCTCTAAGCCAAAACCGAACGCCACTTAAATTGATAACAGCTGTTTATATAGCTCAAGATTGATGCACTGTAGATACAAAAACTGTCAAATCACAGTTAACCACACCAATCAAAGCTCATGTGGTGCACACCTGTGGAATTCTAGTCAACCCACGTGCTTACTATTTCGTATCATCCATAAAGTTGAGAGATTTTTCATTTAAATAGCTTGTCTTCTCTGCAAAATTATTTCTAGGGCATGCTCTATCTTTATAGCTAAGGAAAAATAAATAAGCATCCATACAAACAAATAAAAATTTGAAGAGTTCACTGCTGAATGCTCTTGGGGATGCAGATTTGTTTTCTTGGGTTTATTTGAACCAGACCACATGATCATTTTTAATCCTAATAATATTATTCAATGGAAGTTTTCTTAACATCTTCAACCATAACATTGTAATTATAGAAATATCACCCTTACATCTTTTCTTAATAATCATCTACTCATTCGCCTACACAATCATTCAAGAACTGGAGATATTTGTAGGACCAGAAACCCAGGGAGAAGCAATATAAAATGAAATATTTCAAGTTTTATTATCTCTGAGGAAATCAGACCAGGAAAACAAAGTCTTCTCAAGCACAAAAGGTGATGTGCATGAAAAATCCATGCAAGGCGCTATAAAAGCACAGAAAGAGGCACTTAGTTCATGTAATAGAGTGGCTCAAGGAGGGGAGACGACATCTCATGTTGGTTTTGAAGGATAGGTAGATAAGAACTGTTAGACACGTGGTGGGGGGAGCCACCACCACACACAGGAATGGCAGCATCAACAAAAGCTCAGAGTGGAAAGAAACACAGTGTGTCTGAAGAACTATGAGTGTAAGAAACGCAAAAGCAGGCTTGGAAAAGCAAGCAAAGTTCTGTCAGTCTAACTGCATGCCTAGGGTCTCTAGCTTTCTTCTTGAGGTAATTTTCAACCAATGGGGTGAAAATGAACGTGATGTGTGGGAGGGTGGGTTAGTGTGTATGTACGTGAAAACCAGTCCCAAGATGAAAATAACTATGTATCACATGTACCGATGAAATAATTATAAGGAAAAGAGAATAATTAACAGGTTTCGACAACCAGTTAAAAGTAGAGGATGAAATTGGACCAGGAATTGAGGATGATCAGTATTGCCTTCTGTGAAGACCTGGGCAAGTGATGATTCCTTTAACTAGAAAGACTGCAGAGACAGACTGCAGGCAGGTGATGACTTCAACTTTTGATACATTGTTTAACAGATATTAGATGGCCATCCTTGCAAACATGTCTCTAAAAACATGTTTATAATAGTTAAGAGTTCAAAAATTATTTTGAGAAGGATGGGAAAAAAGTAGCATTGAGTAAAACTCTCCAGCGATTGCCTCCACACAGAAAATCATTTAAGTGGAAAGATATTTGTATGACAAACTATAATGACAAGCGGTAAGAAAACAAGATGACAGACTACATTTTTTCTTTTCTGTAGAACACCAAAAGAATTTTCTGCCTCAAGCTTCTTCCAATCTCAAGAAACTCAGTAGGGCAGACAAGGCCAACTCCTGGGGGGAGGGAGTGATAATTAATCTAGGTCTGTAAACTTGAAACCCAATGTAAGATCCCACCACAATGAAAGTAGTATTATCACAAGTCTTGAAATCTCTGTTCCTGAGCCAGCAACCAAGAACTAAACCTCAGCACCTGTATGAGCTAGATAGTCTACTGTCTCCATCACTCCTACTGAAACCTTGAGTAGCACAATATGGAGCAATACTACATCCTCTAGGTCATAGAATAGAAAGTAACTGGACGGCTTTGCCTTAAAACTCAATACTGGACCCACTATACTGAATCCTGGTATCAAACAGAACCCAATAAATTCTATCCATAGTCCACTGCTCATTGATAAACCTTCTAATCCTGTCACAGCACCAAATAGAGATCTGTACCTTGGAGGGACATATATCTTCTAACGTGCATCACCAAAACACACAGTGCAGGCTTTGGAGATATCCATGTGACTATGACAGTTTCCACAGTCATGAGATTCAGATGTGGCACCATATAGCATTAGCCTTTGCAGCCAATGGACAGTCCCCAATATAATCCTATAAAGAATAGTTCAGGTTAATCATATTTCCGTTCTATCTGTGACTTTTTGCGGTATTCTCTAGTAATAAGTACCACAGCAGCAGGAAGTCCATAGCAATTGGGCTTCCTCTTGATCCAATGCTGCACTGGGCTCAGGGGACTGTGAATCATGGGTGTGATTCTGTATTGTGACATTGGTGACCGTGGAACTGTCCTATCTCATCCTTTCCCAGCCTTAGGCAAAACAACACATAGAGAGTGGTTGTCTAGCTGGAAGCAGAAAAGAGAAATAGGTAACAACTTGTATAAAAACCTAGGTCCAGTCTCGTCCTGTGAAATCCAAATCTGAGCAGAATTCCAGAGTGACCGGCCACTGTGACATGGTAACTTCGTAAGGTATCTGTTCCTGGCCCACCCTCAAGCAGATAAAACTGATGGGAAAAGATAAACTATATTTCTTTTTGCATTTTTTTCCAGTAGGTTTTGAACAAAAGACCCAAGGCAGATTTGGAAAAGAAAAATTGAATTTAGGGTGTCCTCTGTCATTGAAACAATGATGACACAGTAGTCTTAAATGCACAAAAAACCTGAACATAAGGCACTATCTATTTCCTGAAATGCTAGAAGTGACTATGAGCTCAGAGAAAATAAG
This sequence comes from Ctenodactylus gundi, assembly GCA_004027205.1. Classification (NCBI taxonomy): domain Eukaryota; kingdom Metazoa; phylum Chordata; class Mammalia; order Rodentia; family Ctenodactylidae; genus Ctenodactylus; species Ctenodactylus gundi. Next base: position 158,211 of record PVKB01002436.1, on the reverse strand, counting down.
CATGTTGGTTAGAATTTCTGAAACAATAGGCATAAATACCCCTACATTACAAAATATAAATAAATAGCTAGCTCTTCAATGCTCAGAATAAAGTCATACATCAAGAAACTTCAAGAATTTTCAAGGAACCATGATTTTGTCTATCAAGATAATGATAAAATAACAAAGAATACACTAGAAACCAATGATGTAGCAGTGTATATAGTTGAATACCTCAACACAGAATTCAAAATAACAGTTTTAAGAAAGTTAAATGAACTTCAGTATAATACCACAATGCTTTCTGAAACAGAGTTTTAATGATGAGCAAATTGATTTAATTGATGAATAGTAAAAAATCATTGCAAACCAACTGCACTGTATCTTAGTCATTTTCTCATCAAACGCAACACCCACCGTCTGCAACCTAAAGGAGAAAAGATAGATTTTGGCTCACAGTTCAGATGTCCCCATCGACTCATGTTCAGTCAGCAAGGTCAGAAGAACATAGCAAGCAAAACCTTTTCATTCCATTGTGCCAGGAACCAGAATGCAGGAGGGGCAGTGCTAGTGAAGGAGATGAGCTCTTCTATACCATGCCCCCAGTAGCCCATTCCCACACCCAGGCTCCACCACCTAGCAACACAAACATCACCAGTGGATTAACCCACAAAAAATTAAAAGTTGGTTCTTCAAAATGATAAGAAATTAAGGAACCCTTCTCTAGACTAAGAAATAAAGTGAGACTCAAATAAAATGAGAAAGACAATTATGAATAATGCCTGAGAAATACAAAGGATTGTTAACAATTATTATGGAACATGTGTGGTAACAAATTTGGTAACCTAGAAAAATAGGCTCCTGAGAAAGGATAACTTAACAAAATTGAATCATGAAGATACAGAAGGCCCATGCAGATCAATAATAAGCAATAAGATGGAATAGTATAGAGACTAATGTCAAAGAAAAGCCCAAAGTCAATTGATCTTACTGCTTAACTTTACCAAATATTTGAAGAACTAATGCCAATTCTCCAGAATTTTGTTTCAAAAACAAGGAAGAAGAGGAAATTCTTTCAAACATAGTCTATGAGGTCAATTTTAACCTAACACTAAAACCAAAAAAGGACACAACAAAGAAAGAAAAAAAGAAAGAAGAAAGAAAGAAAGAAAGACAGACCTAGGGTTTAATCTTTCATCAAGATAGATGCAAACATTCTCAGAAAAGTACTACCAAACTGAGTTCAGTGAGTACTGAAAAAAATGATTCACTCTGATCAAGTGGGATCATGTTCACAGTTTATGCGTAGTTTTATAAGCAACACAATTTTTGAAATTTTGTAGGAAGCACTGCTACCATGCGAACCTATTCGGTTTTTATATAAGATTAGTGAAGAGGACAGTGGTCTCTTGAACCTCAAACTGGCAGCCAATTTTGCAAGAAAATTGAAAAGTTTACCAGAATATTCTAATGACTAGCACCAGCCAAATGTGCTATGACCAAATGTAGAAGGAGGTAAAGAATAATTTGAGCTCAAAAAACTGATAAGGTCATCCATATTGGAACTGAGTATTTTTCCTATTTCCAGCAAAATATTCAGTTATGGGAAATCAGGACACTCAACAACAACAACAAAAAAAAGGCTAAACAAGAGTCTCCACTTTCCTTAAAAACCCTTTTCTTGACGTAAGTTGAGCTTTGCTCATCTTCTCAGAAGCCACAGAGAGATAAAACTATATCATAATGCTAAATGCCAGGAAACTCCGGACAAAACATGAGCAAGCTATTTTTTTAAACAGCTGTTAGTTTTTGATTCTTCATAAGTTATTTAACTTCCTGGAAGGAATAATATACACAAGTGTGCAACTTCCAAACTGCAATGTTTGGGTTTATTACAATGTTAAAATAAACTTCAGAGTTATGTTAATAATAACATGCTACACTTGCATTCTTCAACCTAGAGTGTTTACAGATTGCTCAGAAAGGAAAAAAAACTGGAGGAAATTACAAAATTGATAACTTCAATAACTTCATATTTTACTGGTGACATTTTGAGAAGTGACATTATCGCTTAGATCATATGCCAGTTGATGTTGTTTCAAGTCTACACTGTCTGAGAGGGTGGAGAGCTGATACAGGTGCACATGGGCTCAGAGCTTCCAGACCACCTTCTGATTTGCTTATGAAAGAACAAAGCCCAAGAATCTTCCACTTATGGTACCATAAGAAGAGAGTGCCAATGACTGATAGGAAAACGACTTTAAAAGAACATTTTCTTCAGAGAAGCAAACTAAAAAGTCCCATCTGTGTTTAAAGGAAAAAAAATGTTAGCACCCTAAAACAATGAAGAGCCTTCTCCTGTTACCAGCCTCTCCGCCAGGGATGTAGGGAAGGCATAAAGTCACTCCCCCAAAAAAGATGAAGCAAAAAGTATTTCTCTAGGAATAAGAAATAAAAAATTCCCATTGATACTTGCATGACAAGAGAGTTTAAAATTTCATTGTTCTATTTGAAAGACTCAGAGTAATGAAATTTTAGTATAATATTTTTAATGTAGATCAATAATAAGAAAAAATGAACTCATTTAGGGGAAGATAACATTGTATCTGATAAGATTTAAAGATAAAGTTCAACTATTTCTTCATGTCTTACAATACAGGTAGCCTGGGACACATGGTGCCTTGATCTGAGAAATCCCAGCTTCAAAAACCACGAGCCACACATGTCTGTTGTTTATAAATAACTTTGTCTTAGGTATTGTGAAATAGCAGTCTGGACTAAGTAAGACAACGATGCAAGACCAATGTATCACCATAATGTGAACGTTGTGGGTTTCCTAAGCGATGTGACCATGCCAGAGCAAATTATTGCTCAAGTCAAGCAACAATTTGAGCAACAGATAACGTCAAGTAAAAGCTTAATGTTCACCTTCAAGAACTTGGCATAGAATACCTTATGGCCAAAGAGGCAGAAAATTTGCCTCGATTATTTTTAGAGAATACAATGAAGAAAATGCTCAGGGAAGGGTAGAACAGTTCAAACTGACAGAAAATGGGAGAAAGTCGTAAGAGGTAACGACAGCTAGTGGGCTCTGCATCAGAGTTCCAAAAGGAAACAGGCTTTCAATGGAAGGGGATGATTGAGAAAATCAAACTGTGGTCGGAGCTAATAGAAGTCCACAAGGAACACTTCATCCCCTAAGCAAGAAAAACGAGGAGCTAGGACTGAAGTGGGTAGGGAAGGGCCTTTCCAGAACCCAGAAAGCTGTAGCTGTGGGGGGCACAGGAGGGTTGCTTGCCTAAAAACTAACTGATGGCTGTAGGAAAAGCGAGAAACCGGCCCTGTCCTGCAGCCCAGCCAGGAGGGAGCCGGCACAGAGCGGCAGGCACTCTCTTCCTCCATGGTCTGATGGTCCCCCAGAAACTCATCTGGCTGCACCCAATCAGAAACCAGGAGCCTGTGGGGCTCAGCACACAGGTCATAGGATGATGGAAAGAGAAGCCAGCTATCAGTCTTGCCTCAGCTCTGCAGCAGCTCCTTCGCACCCAGCTCACGGTGCTACCGGGAACAAAGCTTTCCGCCATATGGAAAGCAGACAGGCTGCACCGGCAGGCCAGTCACACACACACCCAGCCCCACACACCTTGCCTTGCCTACATACATACTTCAAAATGGAACGTTTTGAAATGGAGTTGAGGCTATAAGCAAAGCCAGAAAAGGGGAGCTTGAGATGTGTACGGTAGGACTCGTGCTCCCTGAGGCACGTCCTGTACTTGAAGAAAGAAAGAGCTAAAATTATCAGCGTTTTCTTTTTGAGACAAATTCTCGGTCTGCAGCCCAGGCTAGCCCTGAATTCACTATAAAACCCAAGCTAGCCTCTAACTCATGGCAATCCTCCTGCCTCAGCATTCTGAGTGCTGGGATTACAGGTTTGTGTCACCATTCCCAGTTTGTGTTGTGCTGTGAAATCAAACTCAGAGCCACGCCCTCGCTAGGCAAAAGCTCTTCAACCTCTGTGCCATTCCTCCAGCCCCTAAAATTACAGCCTTTAAAGGCAAATTATTAACTGATAAAGGGAGCAGGCTACATGATCTTTTGCATCTCTTGTTTTTTTTTTATTGTAGATTTATTTTCTCAAATATGATTTATATTTATTAAGTACTAGCTATGTGCCAGAAAATAAGTGATATACATATTTTTGTTTGCTTCTCATTGGAATCATATTAGGCAAAATAAGGCTCAAGTTCAAAAAAAATATACCTTTTGACTGACTTAATATTATGTGCTTACTTCCGGGGTGCTGAATAGCCTCCTGTCCTACTCCAAAAAAGATTGAGTTGTAGATTTTACTAAATAAATAAAGAAATAAATTTGCTTAAAGCAAAACATGTGAAAGTCTGCTCTTTCCATAATGTCATGGAAAAACTATCAGGTGTAGGATAAACTTTCTTTTTAACACAACTCACCGTGTGCAAGACGAACACGCTAAAAAAGAACAAGTTTCAACTACTGTTTGCAAAAGAGTTTGAACCTCAGTAAATGCACGCATTTTAATTTTGTCATTTAAATCAATGTCAGGATATTCTTGGATGTTATTTATTTCCTCAGTCCTCTGTACTCTTTCCCACATTAAAAAAAAAATTGGTGAGTTTAAATGAGTGCAACATCTTTATAACACATCATCACATATTATGCTAGAACTTTTTTAAAAATGCAAATTATTTACACAATACAGAGCAGAAAGCTACCATAAGCAGTGATTCTGTACGATCGGCCTACAAAAATGTGTTTTTGAGAATTCTTGGTAATTTGAGGCCAGGAGAGCATTCCCTCCCCCTAGCCATAAGCGTGCTTACAATGAACAGAGATTTTTGTTGTTGCTGTTATCAAATATTCAAAGGTACATTGACAGCAAATGCATGAATTCACCATGCCTAATGTGTGCACATAAAGCAGGCACAAGGAAATGAACATATATGTTCATTCCTATTCATAGCAGAAGTAGCACTCTATACAGTAAAGTGCAACCGTGGGGGAAAAATCCCTAAGTATTTGAAATAGTAAAAAATGTGTTACTTTAAAATGCGTAGTGATCAGGAAAAGAACAGTTAGGTAAGAGAAGCATCTAAATTCCCATGTTCACCTAAAGCATTGCACATTGATTTTTAAAGAGTATTTCAAGTAGGACTTACTGCTGCATTATTCTTCAGTTTTGAAGTTGTTCCTGTTGCCGGCACCTCTGCCTTCAGTGACATCAAAGGACCAGTGGAAGACGACTGTTGCTGTCACGTGGCCTCTACCGGGCCTTTTCGGATCACACACCTCAAACCACCTCTCCCACGGGCTTCCTGGTGGTGGTGGGGACGGTGGTGCTGGTGGTTCTCCGTGTCGCCTCATCAGATTCCTCCGTATCCTAGCTCTTCACCGCCCTCTCCATCAGTCCCGTCCTCCACCTCTGCTAGGTTTGCTACTGTGGCTTCACTCCCATCGGCACAGTCTGTGTCTGTTCCGCTCCACCAGACACTAAAATCCCCCTCTTTCACACCAGCAGAGTCAGTGTCCCTTTGCTCAGCTGGTGGGCAGTGCACACACTCCATGCCTGAGCACCCGGTAGCAGTGTGCTGCCGTCACGCAAGTTGGAAACACAAAGTGAGCGTGAGTCTTGCACTTCTCGCGGCCCAACTTGCACCAATTCCTGATGGTCCCTGGTTGGTCCGCTCTACCCCTTGCTGGTGTATATCCTACAGTGCTACCGGATGCCCTCCTTGATTAAAAAATACTGGTTCTGGTCCCTGATAGATGTGACTCCCACTTCCCATTCTAAACATTCATGTGCATATTCGGTTTGCCACAGGTGGGCCAGCGTTGCCATCAGTGGGCGCACAAAAGAGAGACACAAAAATATACGAAGTTTGCCTGCGGCAGGCAATGTCCAACCCGACACAAACCCCAGCCAGGGTGGCACACAGATTGTCCCTGCCAGTGGCCATGAGGAAGAAACACTAGAACTTTTTGTTGTATATAACAACAAAAGTTCTACCAAAATTATCACAAGTTTAAAAGTCAATCCAAAGCTGCTGTAGCTATGAATATCAATGGCACGACTTCTAAGATGAAAGGAAGATCTTCAGGAGCCAAATAGCTTAGCATCCTTCCTCTGCCAGCTTTGACTCCGAGGGCCTCCTCTCCACAGACAGCCCTAGCCACCCAGCGGGAAACTTGCTGGCCAGCAGATCCATTTAGCAACCTCACAAATGACGGAGATAATTTTCTCTCTGTGAACGTGTTATCTCAAAAAAGTTACTCTTGTTGGCCTTATTTGGGACATACGGCAAAGTCTAAACTGTCATTTCTTCTAGCTTGTTCTGTATGACATCTGGACAGGGTACAATCAGGGCAGAGTATGCTGCTCAGGGTCCATGGCCAGAAGAAAGAAGGGAGACTCCAAGCCTGAAAGCCTTTGACCTACATAAGTGGTTTTTGAGTCATTCAGGATTACACATCAGTCAGTTATGATGCGCGTCACAAGCCCTGAGTAGTAGTAGAGAATAGGAGGGTCAGGGACCAACTTTTACAGGTAGAATGGACTAAGTATGATTGAATGCATGATCCGTATCTATTCATGCTGAATTCAATTCTACAAGAAATATTACAGCCATGTTGCTCTCACCTGTCCACTGGCATGTAAACTATGCCTTTGCCTTTTGCTTAGTGAGCCAGAGAGGCCCTGCCGTCTTTACATTGTCTTAGACTGTCAGAGATTGCTAGTCACCAAGGCTTTCAGGATTTTCCTCCTGGTCAAAAGCTCTGCACACATTGCTGAAAGAACCACCTCAGGATTCTGCCACGCTGGCCACGGGTTTTTTTCCCACCCGAGGGTGGAAAGGAAGAAAACTGTCAGAGGCAGTCAGGGGAAAGAGCTGGAAGCAACACAGCTCAGTGCGATCACGGCTTTACTGTTCACCACTTGCTTGTCTAACCTCCTTTCTCCATTAAGCTATCACCATGGCTATTCGTGATGGAGAAATGTAAATGTGCTGAAGATCACCTGGGACGCTATTTAAGCTATCAACAAGTGGTTGCTCTCTTTTCTCCGGCCATCATTACTTGAAACAAGTAAGAAACTCTTTGGAAAACATTGTTTCACTCTCTACCTTCTCTCTCACTTGTGTCTTACTCTACTTTTAATCATTAAAATCTGGACGAAAAAAGAAAGAATGACAAGAGAAGGAGGCCTGCTCCCCTCACTTCTGAGTCTCGTCATTCTCCTTCTAAGCAAGGTTTTTGTCTACACAACAATTTCATAATTCCCATATTTCTTAGTTCTTAGTGATAGTCTCTTCCTGGAGATCAGATAGACTTAGACCAGAGATTGTGAACAATGCTTGACGTAACTTACAGGATGCACAGGGACATTGGAGAAGAGAGACTATTTCATTACATTTGCGCAGATCTGAGTATTCAGAGTAATTGCACAGATATGAGTTCTAATTTAATACAATTCATAATCGTCTAATTCCTTTAAAAGGTAGTGAAAGACTTTTGACCATAAATCAGTTTCATAAGTAAAATTACAGAGTATAGGTCACACATGTAGTGGTAGTTCAGAAAAAGAAAGTGTCGCGGTGTAGTAGCATAAATGGACTCATTGTGGTGCAGGGGTCATAAAAGTCAAAGAGCTCAAAGCAGCAGCAACCAGCCCTTGATCAGCCATTGCCAGTCAGCCCAAGTCATGACTAAGGGTGCGAGGCAAGACGTGTAAGAGTTATCAGTGATAAGTCAGAAGGAAGACAGGAAAAAAAGTTTTAAAAATATAAAAACGTGGATAACAAGGATAAAACCAGGAACACAGGTCACAGTTAAAGAAACAAAGCCAAAGTTAGAGGACACGTGGAGGAGCTGAATCACGAGCCAAGGAACAAAAGCCAGGGAACACCATGAGTCAGCCATCCTCAGGAAAATGAGCAAAGACGAACTTTCCATGAAAGAGCTGCCCTCTGGACCTGCCCAACAGCTGGGCCTTGAGTCCCAAGTTAGCAGAGAGCTGGGCTGCTTAGAGAGGGCCCCTGGGCACTGAAAGGCCTGCAGTTCAGTGGAAGTAGCTTTAAAAGAATTCATATCTCACTGAAGAGGAAAGAGTGATATAATTCCAAGTGATTAGTATGAGGTTAGATGGATCCAGGTGGCTGAGAACTAAACTTTCAGACGGCGGAGATAAGTCAGCAAACCCAGACCCTAAATGTTCTTTGGAGGAGAAAAAATCACATCCCACAGAATCGTCATGTGCCTAAGAGAAAAAAAATTTCTATGCTGCTTTGAATCTCTGTTTCATTTATGCTTTAAATGGATGATTCGATTGTGGCACAGTAATATTTCAAAATTGTATATCCTGGTAGATTCATAAATCTTGCAAAATGGTGTCATACTGTAATGGGAAAATGAAAACATGAATACTTTCTTCAACACTTTCCAAATTCCTTGTCACTTTATTAAAATATATCTGTTATATGTTCTTTCATAAATGTATGTGTGCATGTCTGTCTGTATGTGTGTTTGTGCTTGAAAAAACACAGGAAAGCAAAATGTAACAGGTGTTTCTTCTTCAGAACTGATGTCACTTCGCTCTTCAAGACTGAAAACTGTTCACATTCTTCTCCCAAATTGTTTGATCTTGCACAATTTGTTCTGGACACATTTATGGGCATCTGTCCTAGACCCACTGTTCGTTGAAACAACACTTTGGGAGGTTCTGTTTTACTTTTCTGACTTATACTTATGAAACCAAGCATTTTGGGTGATTCTGTTTGCCAAATAGGATGTTTTGGAGAAAAGTAACTACTTGGGGCAAAATCCACCATTTCCCAAATTGCCAAATTCTTGGAATATCACCTAGTAAATGTTTCATGTATAATACACTAAATGCCTTCTGAAGAGAACACCACCTTGATTTCAGAATGCTGAAGACTCTTCAGTACTTTTTTGTACCTTGTAGATATTGTTTTGAAGTATCATTTTGTTAGTAAAGCATGCAAATCTAAGTTTTTAAAATTCTTTCTTAAGAGTTCATCACATATTTAAAGCTTCTTTAGCTTAAGCAGCAAATATATCTTCAAATACTAAAGCATAGAATACAAGGAAATAAAATTAAAAACAAAATAGAATTGTGATATAACCCTCGAGGTACATCTTTATTTTCATTTAAATTTAGTCAGGAATCAAGATGTTGTTTCCAGTCCAGAACCCCCCTCTAATAAAACATATCTAATAATGTCTGTCCTTCCACTGGCAGAAATCAAGGAAGTGAAATCATTTTGGAAACTTTTTAGCTCTAGGAAAATACAAATAACATTACTTTGGATATTTTGATGTAAACAACATAGTTAGCATCTTTTAATAACTGAGTAGCTGAATTATCAAAACTATTTTTTCAGCTAAAAGAGTCTTTAGAATGTATCTGCCTTAAAACTAAAGTCAATAAGCAAAAGAGACATATGTCGAAGTTACCATAAATTTTCACTAAACTTACAATCCCATTGTGTAGATCTGCCTAGATATTAAACTGGGACTAGTCTGTACACTTCCAACTCATGAAAAGACCTAAAGATTTTTTTCCCCGAGGTGGTGTCTTCCACTGTATCTCATAAATGTCTTATGTAACTGGTTCATTCCCACTGTTAGGTCTAATTTCTTTTCTACCACGTCTCTCTATAAAACCATAGCCGGGAAATGAAGGAAAAGGACAAGTCGCTGACACAAATATGGGGCTGACATTAACCTAAGCACAGATTCTAAGTATTTTTACGTTACTCTTAGAATTAAAGGCATGCCATTGATGCACAAGGTCAAAAAACTAAAGACATAAAATTTTCAGGTCTTTCCTCAACTTGTAGTCACATTACCAGGGTTTCTTAAAGAAATTCCCACATTTTAAACTTAGTGTTTTTAGATCTGAAATCGATGCTTGTTAAAATATCAAAGTTGGATGGTGAAAACAGATGCCAAAAGAGTCTACGTATCAAACACTTTGACCTGGTTTCTAATAATTTAACATACGGGATATAGATTCTTTTCCTTTGTCTTGCCTATTTTTTTTATTTTCTGTAGAATCTTATTATAGAAAAAATAAATATTTATAGCAGGAATATGAACTAATACATGAAAATCGGGTTTGAAGTTATACATCAAAAGTACCAACCTCACCAAATGAGTAGCTAGGATAAAAGCTCACATTGGAGACTAATCTCTAAGTTTTCTACAGCCAGCAGAAGGACAACCAAAACCAGAATATTCAGATATTTTGCAAGCAGAGCCTGGACACTCCATTTGGTTGAAGTCCCTGATTACGAACAATTATAAACAATTTTACAAAGCCACAGGCTGCTGGAGCTTCTTCAAAAGAACTATGTGAATAGAGGAAGAAATTAATAAGCAGCAGATGGATGTGTGAGCATTTTGTGTAACTGGCTGCGAGTACAGCATGTGCTATTTTGTTTATGCAAGTACTGGAAAATATACAAAAATCACCATCACAAAAGAGACTTGAATCTTAACAACTAAAGTTTTACCTGAAGTCAGAAGGCCAATTACTTATGGCAAAAAAAAAAAAACCCACAATTTTCTCTCAATTGAATATTCTTTTTCCTCCAAAGACAGATGTTATGGGAAAAAGTAAAATAAAAAGCAAAATAATTGTTATCCAAAACTCTTGTGAGAAATTTATATGTATATATCTGTTCCTTCCAAGTGTTTACCTTTTGTTTCAAGCCATTTGCTTCTTAGATATTGTGACCTGAAGAGATTATGTCAACTTGAGGGAATCAGGAACCACCCCTGAATTAGGGTTTGGGAACCATACCTTGGAACCTGCCTGGATCAGAGTGAGTGACTTGTGGGCTGGCCAATGAGGGGAGAGCACCCACCTAGATGTGGGAGGCCCAAGTGCCACTCCAACAGTATAAAAGGAAGGAAGAAGGGAGCTTGTTACAGCTTCTTCCACTGGGAAAGTGCTCACTTTCACGATTGTCTAGGGATACCGACTGGCTATACACCACAGATTCGGTCTGGTCTCAACTTGTGCCTGTCTGTCCATCCCCGCTCTTCAGTCGCCAGTCTTCAGGCTCCAGTCTTTGCCATTGTTCTTTGAACAACTGAGATCTGCAGTGGACTTTCACCTCACCAGCTGTCCTGCAGTTCCAGATGGGAGATCTACTTCACGGCTGAGCAGCCATCTTGGACTATCTCTATCCTCGGATTTGTAGGCCTTCCTAATAGATCTTTTTTGTTATAAAATCTATAAACTCTGCCTTTGAAAGAACCCAAACTAATACATATATTGATGGAAAATTTTCCAGGCAAAAGTCTCCTGACTGACGATGAATACAGTATACCCTCATTTTCTATATGCTTCTGTCTCTTCTGTGTCTAATCTCTGGCAAAAATGGAAAGGAACTAAGATGCAGCTTCAGTTGAAAAACTAATTAGATTGAATGCACTTGTCCCTATTAAAAAGAAAAGACACGATGGAAGATTTAATTATTTCCATCCTAATCATTGTCCTTTTATTCTTCACTCATAAATTCTGTAAATATCCAATAAGTATCTACTAGTTCCCAGGTACCTGGAACTGGGGTATATAGTATTGAGAATGAGAAACACAGCTTCAGTTTTAACAGAATTTGCATCCTAACTAAAATAACTCCAGGATGAAATATATTCAGTAAATTGCATTTGACTTCAGATTATTGAATAGTCTTACTAATTTGTTTATTGTGTTCATTTAAATTTCTGTAAGTCATTCATTCACCTTCATTGTGGTTTGGATCTGGAATGTCCCCCAAAAGTGTCATGTATTTAAATGTTATAGATTGTCTATGGAACCATGTGCTTTTGAGAGACTGGACCTAGTCTGGAGGGGTGGATTACAGACATGTAAATTAGGATTAACGGCGTGTAGTGGCCACACCTTCCACACCAGGATCCAGGAGGGGTTGATCACTGGGTAGAGACCTAGAAGGATTTATAAGCTGCTTCCTGCCTTCCTTGAGGACTAGGACAGGGACTGGGACTGGTCCCAACTAGTCTCAACTTGCCTGCCTGTTTGTGACATCGTGAGAAGCTGCCTCCAACTCTGTCTCTGCCATGTACTTCCATTGCTGCCCGCTGCCCCTGAATGGATTGTGACCTTCTGAAACTACGAGCGAAAATAAACCTTTCCTTTCCTAAATCTGTGGATGTCGGGTATTGAGTCACAGCAATGAAAAAGTAACTGAGACAAACTTGCATCGATTCTTATCACTTCTGGTAATGCAAGACACCATTACATTAAATACTACAATAGGAAGAAAGAAGCAAAACTATCATTGTTCCTGATAAGCTCATAATTAATTACATAAGTATGTAAACATGTAGTAATACAATATACCAAAATAAACATATACTAATACAATGCCAGCACACAGTAAGTAAGGAAAGAAAAATGCTTCTTGCTATGACAAACATAGTCCAAAAAGCTATTTAGTCTCAGAGGGATTGACTAATTTATCTGGATAAGTTTTCATAGAGGAAGTTGCATTTGATTTGGGTCTTAAAGGATGAATATGTATTTCCCAGATGGTGAAGAATAAAAAGATCATTCCAGGAAAATGAAAATCACAATAGAAAAGCACAGAAACCTCACTGAAAATGTGCCATCACTCATGCCCAATCTCTAAACTCTAAAACTCTAGTACAGATGGACTAACTCTGCATGTTATGTCCTTAGGGAGATTGACTTCAGTGCACGTAAATTCACACTTCTTCCTGCTGTGGATAATTAGAGAAATAGGAAACAAGAAGTTGGAGAAAGGAAGTAACAATAAATCATAAAGCAGAGGCAAAAGAGATCCATGCAGTGAAACTGTAAGAGAACGAAAGGGAGTAGAGGGGAAATTTCCCCAAATCTTGCATTTGAGCATTTTGGCTAACAAGTGGAAGCCACCCTGAGGTCATATCGATGGGAAAGAGTTTTGTTATGCCTTATTAATTATTATGTTCAGAATTAGCACTAATAAGTTCTGTGTTCGGGAATGGAGGCTGAGAAACAAAAACCATCCTAAATTAATTGGCATACGCATGCAAATTTGCAGAGAGAGAGAGAGGAACCACACTAATGAAACAAAAGTTTAGATCAGAAAATCTTTGAAAATCTTGGTAGTGCACAAGGAAATTTCTGCATGGTATTGTTAACAGAGTCAAACACAATAATCCCTAAACATTTGAAACATGGGAAAAGAAGATACTGAAAAGTTGCTAATGATCAAAGTATGTTGCTGGAAAATATGCTCACCCTATGCTAGGAGCACATAAAGGCATATGTCAGGCATTGACATTCTCCTTGATTGGTGGACTGTTTTAATGACTGTAGCTCAGTAAACATACTCATCAGAGTTGCATGAGTGATCTGATTTCTCTAATCCTGTTTTCCCTTACTGGTTTATAAAGTCTTCACATAATGGCTTTAAAAAATCTATCTCTAAAAGCCAAAGAAGGAACTCTGGATCATATTTAGCTGAATTCACCATGTCCCATCCGATTGGATATGCACAGGTGATCTGAGGAGAACAACCAAGAGGTGAACTTAGCAAAGTATAACCAGAGAGTTTGAAATGAATCCTTCAGCTGGTAAGAAGGCAAAGTAAAGTATTCTGGATCTATGTCTTGAAACTAAGTGTTCATGACTGCCTGCTCTTCTTAACTATTGAGAATTGATTTTGACTTTGTTTTATTTTTGACGCCATGTTCAAAATATGTAGATTCTTCCTACGCATGCTATGGAAGTTTGATCTTGTATTGAGAACATATGCCTTCAGAGAAAGGAATTTTGTATGTGTAAGGATATAAAATAACCAAAGTCTTAAGTATAAAAGAATGAAATGTTGAACTTGGAAGATAATCTATTTTTGAACTCATTAATTTTTAAATAGTTGCATTGCTTGGTGGGCAAATGGAAATTAGATAATCTTCCTTGCCAAAGATTCAGGATCTCAATCCTACATCACAATTCAATACCAAGTATACTGGAGATATAAATAGAAGGCAGCTGCTATTTGACATGAAACACTAATCATATGTAAGCTATACACAGTAGTGATCTTCCCAGTGCCAGAAAAACTCAAAGCCACATGAAATCAATCAACACCATGCAGACACTGTCTTCTCAAAATTTCCCATTTGTTTCACAGCCATCAGGCATGATGGCATGTTGTTTGGGGTTCTGCTCTCTCTCTCTGTCTCTCTTTCTCTCTCTCTCTCTCTCTCTCTCTCTCTCTCTCTCTCTCTCACACACACACACACACACACACACACACTTTTTCTTTCTTGCTAACTGAACCAATTCTGCACCAAAGTAACTAAGTTTTTAATTTTCAATTTAAAAATTTAATTTTTTTTAATTTTAAATTTTAATTTAGCTGAAATAAAACAGAATGGACTAATCTATTTATTTAGTAATAACATTAATTAACATTGATATTAACTAACTCACTAACTAGTCTCTCTAACTGAGAATTCCAGAGCATAAATAGTAATAGGTTCAAGCAGGTTGAATGTTGAAAGTCAAGGTGAAAAATGAAAGGAGTGGGAGTACAATAAAGGAGAAGGGGAAGGAAGTGCAAAGTGGATATGGCACGTATGAGCAAAAAATTCTTGAGTTTAATAGAACCATTCTGTATCCAAATACATACTAATTAAAAATAAGGGAAAATGAACTGTCATTTAAAAATTCACTACATAATGATTATGCCTCTTTTCGAATGACTAGACCAACCAGATTCCAGTAGGAAACAGTGGCAATCTGGAACTATATTGCTTATGTTAAAATTAACAGAAGAGCCATTTCTAAGGACAATGAGTACAGCCAACAATGATGGCACAAATAAGGAAAGCCATTTATCCTCAGAGTCTTTGGGAGATAGTTGTTACCATGGTTTGATTTTTGTCCCCTCCAAAACTCAGGCTAAAATTCAATCGCCATTGTAACAGTATTAAAAGGTAGGACCAGTAAGAGGTGATTAGACCATTAGATCTCAACCCTTATGAATTGGATTGGTGCCAGTTAAAAGGGGAGATATTCCCTTCACCCTTCCACCATGAGAGAGTGTAACAAGAGGCACTCATGGATGCCAGCACGTCGTAGACTTGTCAGCTTCAAAACTGAGTGCCACCAAATTTTTTCCAACTGTATGTTACCAAGTTGATGTTATTTTGTTATAATAGCATTGAACAGACAACAATTGTCAACAATTTGATGAATGGTAAGTTCTCCCTTGTCCTCGGAAGTACAATGCGACCAATCCTAATTGCATAGGTTACTCTAAGAAGTCTTCTATGTTTGTACGGGACGAGTGGGTATAGGTGTTCTCATTATAACCTGTCAGACTCTTCGAGTTAGACAGGTCATGAAAGATGCACTGACATGCTCCATACAGTCCGACAGAAAAGCTGCATCCAGATTGTAACACAGAAAGCAAGTGGAGCAAAATTTGATCATAATGTTATTCCCATCGTGTGTCATCAATACAACACAAACATGAAGTACTGTGAGTTTCCAGGACACTAAATTACCCTCCAATTCCTCTACTTTTCTATCACACACACATACACCCTTCAATTTCCTGTGAATCATACTTTTGCAAGGAGACTGGCAATGATTGGGCAAAAGTCTATTCTTTTTACGTTTATGTCAACATCTGTGAGCCTCAGTCTTTATTTTCATGTTTTTCTAGGTTTCCTATAACCTCTTGGCCGATAGAATGATATGCATGTGATTGGACTTGGCTTTCCCTAGGAATAAGAATGAATGATGGCATGGGAGCACGAGTGCTTACCTCAAGACCTTGTCATAAAAAGAAGTACATTTCTAAAGAATGCGTTTGTATCCCCTTTGTCAGTTGTAAAACTAGAGCACATTACATTCAAGCTTGTGAAAACAAATGGATAGAGAGATAGACAGACAGAGAGACAAATATAGATGATTTTGGTGAAAAGAACAAAGGAAGACCTTCAGACCTTCTCTAATTCTCTTCACTTTTTCTTCACTTAAGTATGATTCAAAGGAAATTGAGGTGTGTTTGTAACAGAGAAAAACAAAAGAAATGGAAGGCAACGTGGTGTCTTGGAAAGTCACAGAACTTCATGTTTGTGTTGTGAGATGACACATAGGAGGCATAACGTTACGGTCAAATTTTGTTTTGGTCGATTTCTGTGTTACAAGCCCAGGAAAGCTTTTCCTCAACACGGTGAGCTGAGCTTGTTTCGTTGCCAGCTTCCTTCTCTAACGTTTTTGTCCTTTAGGTGCATCTAAATAGTCACTAAAGTCACGCGTTCAGAGGATGCGAGGATGGTGGAGGGCTAGAAATCACCACACAATCCGTTGATTTAAGATTCTGTTTTCCCAGTATTTGAAAACTTGTTCAAAATTAGTAAAATTCCAACAAAACTTTGTCCTGGGTGAAGTGCAATCTGTCTCCTTTCCTCTGTAGCTTCTGTCTATGGTGGCTCCTAAAGACATTCTGGATGCTTCCAGAGCCTGAGTCTAGAACAGCCTCTTCCATGTGCAAAGTAGAAGAAAACAAGGAAGATGAGAAGATTCCGCATCACAAAGTTAGTACACAGAGGACAAACGTTTCTCCTTGGTTTTTTTTTTAATCTCTTAAATTTGTCTCCTCATCTTTAATTCATTTTGCAGGTCTGTAGCATGACCTCCCAGAGGAGGTAAAGCAGACCACTTCCCTGAAAAGTGATTTCCTTTATTTTAAGAAATCATAACACCTGGTTGTGAAATGCAACCCTTTCCAAGCTGCCATATAAACACAGAATATTTAATTATGGCCCACTCACTGATAGTATCAGTTTTACGTGAGCTGTTACATGGTAATTAAATTTCTCAGATTACCATTTTTTCAAGAGGTCTCCTGTGTGCGTCAATGGCAAGAGATCCTTTTCCCAAACCTGCCTTGTTTCCTCCGTGAGTCAGTCTCTCAAAGCTTATATTGCAGTCCTTGTTTGTCCTATAAAAGTAATGAGTCCCTGAAGTCAGAAGAATGGCTACATATAGTCTCTATGAAATTCCTGGCCTAAAAAGTCACCTTGAATGATTTGCTTCCTCAAGGACTGCTTAATATTACTTAACTATGACTAGAACTGGACAAAAATACAGAACACAGGGGAGAAGACCGTGGCAACCGGGAGACCTGGGAAAACTTGTGCATTGGAAGGAAAAAATACGGTACTGGTGGCAATAAAGAGAAGAATCTGGAAAGAAAAGGGGGGTGGGGAATACAAGAGTTTGGCACATTGCACTTTTCCAAACGTATGGCTTCATTTAGCAAACTCGGGAGAGCCTCTAATTTTTCCATTATTATTGCTGGTGTGTCAGCAGGCACAGCTTGGCCTTCTCCTCCACAGGCCTGACGCTGAGTCAATGCCTCGTATCCAAACCACACATAAACTATTTTTTCCCTCTGAAAGTGCTCATCTGGTGACTTAATAAAAGGATTTTAATGGCTGGAAAGAAAAAAGACATGATCGCTTATTCTTTTAGCTTACAGCCACGGAAGATTTGACAAAAACCTATGATAGCCACAGTATTCAAGGGAGAATAGAGAACTGAAAAAGTTTCGGGATGGAATCTACCAATACCTTAGGTAATTCCTAGAGTCATGTAGCAACATGCGGTTCATAAGTTACTACACCAGTGTGGTGGCGCAGGTGGCCAGTTTTCACAGGATGCTGTTGCTGAGTTTTTTGGAAATGGGTCATACTCCACATTTTTTATTCTCTGAAGTCAGGGAACTTGACTGCTGATTCTGGTCAGTTTATGTAATTCCCGTAAGGCAGAACAAGAAACTGTGAGAAACTATGCCAGTGAAGCCATGAATAATAATAATTATAACATATGTTTTAATAATAATAACAAACTTACTTGAGTGTTTATTGTATTTCAGCAATTAGGCTACATATTATGTGCACCATGTTCCTTACTCTACTTATTCTTGCAGATGTGAATAAAAAGAAACTTAGGAAAATTAAGTAAGCTCTGTGGGGTCATAGAGCTAGCTGACTTTAGAAGTTCTTTTTCTCCGTTTCATTCCAGCTACCTGTTCTTAATTGATACACAATGCCATTTCCATCCCTTAAAATGCAAAGTTGGACAAGATGACTATGATTCTTACATGTTCTCTT
Organism: Ctenodactylus gundi; assembly: GCA_004027205.1. Classification (NCBI taxonomy): domain Eukaryota; kingdom Metazoa; phylum Chordata; class Mammalia; order Rodentia; family Ctenodactylidae; genus Ctenodactylus; species Ctenodactylus gundi. Next base: position 140,013 of record PVKB01002436.1, on the reverse strand, counting down.
TCAAACTTGAGGTCACATCAGAAATAATCTCCCAATTCTCCATTAACAGAGAAATAGTGCATCATCACCCATGACCCATGATGGCAGCAGAATCACACCAACTTCATCTCTTAAATAAACAGATCCACACATATCCCATCTCCATATGGACAAATTTCAGGCCTTTCCACACTCAGGTTACTGTATTTAGTGCCTTATTTTGCTATTCTCACTCTTGCATTACTTGCATCTACTTATCAAATCCTAAACTATAATCTGCAGATGCCATTTGCTGTGTGTGTACAATTGACAACATTATACACCCCTGTGGCATATTCTAGAATGTTTCCCAGTGAAACATATACAGGGAATCACACTTTTAAAAGGAGCACAGTTTGGGGACAAACTGACAAATGCAGTGTGATGTAAAGAACACATTACTCAAGTGAATACAATAAGCCAAATTGTCACCTCTTCCCTACGGGGACCAAGTCTACCTACCTCATGGCCAATGTGAGCTGTGTGTGTTTTTGCAAATATATCTGGAATTACACAGTGACGACTCAGCTTAATGGTGAATGATTCCCCAGATATGGTATAGAGAATTTAAAAATCTTCTCACGCTTTATTTGGTTAGCCTTTGCTTTTTTTCTTTTCCTTAACTCATCATTAATTTAGGATTGTACTCTCTACACCCTGCTTAATAAAGCTTAATAATCAATAAAAACACTTTACTGTGAAAAATTATAAACAAAGTGCTCTGAGTCATTCAAATTCTGATCAACTTAATTCTTTGTAGATTTCTTGTTTAAAAAACTCTATGAAACAAATGCAAAATATAGCTGATCAGATACAAAGGATAAAAGAGACTGGAGAAGCATTAGAATTTATGCCAGTGGATCTCAAAATTTGTAAAAACTCGTCATCACTGAGGGTGCCTAAAAAAAAGAACTGGTGCTTGAATCTATTCCTTCTTCAGCCCTGTTGTATCAGGCAATCCTGGGACTGGGCTCTGGAACTGGTATTCTTTAAAATCTTTTGGAATGATCATCGTGTGTAGCCAGCGCAAAAGTCTACTGGATTCATTGATTTGCTGGTGAGAAGGTAGTCAGGTAACAAAAGAGAATTATCCCACAAATTAAAATTCAAGCTAGTATTATGCAAGATGATTAGATTTTCGTACAATGTAGTCATTATTCTACATGTATATTTCCATTTTCCCAACACCATTTGTTGAAGACGTTGTCTTTTCTTCAATGAATGGTTTTGGTTCCTTTATCAAAAACCAAATTATGGAAGGTGCTTGGATTTGTCTCTGTATCTCCAATTCCATTCCACTGATTTTTGTCTCAGTTACTTTCGCGGCTGTGACAGAATACCCGACATTCGCAACTTAAGAGAGGGAAGATTTACTTTCGCTCACAGTTTCAGAAGGTCTCACACAATCCACTCATAGGCCACCTGAAACAGTGAAAGTACAAGGCAGAGGCTGGAGAGCTGCTAACCCACTGCAGACAGAAACCACGTAGGTCTAGAGACTCAGGAAAAGGCTAGATCTTTCCCAGGAAAAACCTCCCTTCAATTACTCAAGCTGCCAGTTCCCCACTCCCTCTTCTCAACCCCACTCCCACAAGGTGGGTGCCCCTTCCTCACTTCCTAGCCCACACATCAATGCACACCTGAAAGCTCTGCTCTGGGCAACCCCCAATCTCAACAGTTGACACAATCTTTCCAAGTCGGACCCCAAGCGTCTGCCCCTTCCAGTCAGGTCCTACTTCCCAGTAACCCACAGCACCACAGTTGGCCCACTACATCTCATTATTTGAAGGCTTTTGGAGGATATACCTGGTCCAAACCACAGCAATCTTCTCTTCTGTTCTTGGGCCAGTACCAAGTAGATTTAATCACAGTTGCTTTGCAGTGTATTTTGAAGTCTGGAATCATGATTCGTCTAAGCTTTATCCTTGTTGCTCAAGATTGCTTTCAAAAATTTAGATCTTTTCTGGTTCCATATAAGCTTCAGAGTTGTTTTTCTAGTTGCATGAAGAATGGTGTTGATAATTGAATCTGTATCGCAGTTTCGGAATTATGGCTATTTTGTTAGTATTAATTCTTTCTATCCAGGGACATGAGACGTTTTTCCACTCTCTGTAGTCCCCTTATGTCTCTTTCTTCAAGGTTCTACGATTTTCTCTATCTAGATCATTCACCTCTTTGATAAGGTTTATTTGTGTGCATGTGTGTGTGTGTGTGTATGTGTGTGTGTGTGTGTGTGTGTTGCTATTGCAAATGGAGTTGATTTCTTGATTTCCAAATGCCATGTGTTTCAGACCTATTACCAATACATTGCTCCTTTAACTCATTCAAGTGCCTTTACTCTCAAAGAATGTCATTTGTAGCTTCCTCTAGCCTCAGTTGTGTCTACTGTAATTCACCACTTTGCATCCATGGCTGGCTGGGACATCACTGTGCTCCATGGGAGGGAGCAGGTCCAGTTTGCACAATGTGAGGCCCAAGCACTGATCTTTGGGCATCAACTGTGGACTCCGAGGGGATGTGCTTGGCCAGCCCCTCTCTGTCTCTGGGCCTCTGTAGCGGGTGGAACATTCAGTTCAGTTCACATCTGCTGGCTGATCCCAGTCCTTTGCCCTGAGGCCTTGGGTGGATTTTCTGACTGGTTCTTTAGCTTCTGAACCCTCTATGGAGCTTCCAATGTTCCAGTGGCTTCCTTTCTGTTCCTAGAGCTCCCCTGCTCCTCCAAGTTAAGTTGAACAGGTAGCCATTAAACTATATCTCAATATTTTGGGAGTTGAACCCAGGGTCTTTGCATTGAGCCACATCTGCAAGCTCTCTTTAGTGGGTTGTTATCTCACTAAGTCACTGATTTATCAAGACTCATCTTGAACTTGCGATCCTCCTGCTTCAGCCTCCCAGAGTGCTGAGATTACAGACATGTGCCACTATGCATGGCTCTCTTACTCTTAAAATAGTATAAAGTGAGAATATTGCAACTCTTAATCCTATTTTTTATCTGAAAATATTTAAAAGATAACACATAAAGAAATCCATCCAATGTTACATGTTTACATAATGAGTGAGATAAGCATAATCTTTGAGTTTGCTGGGTATAAATACCTGATAACTCCATCTGAGACTAATTAAAACCCAGAGCCACTCTTTCTTATGGTCATACAAAAGCTCTGCCTTAAACACAGCACCATTTTGCACTCATTTTCCATTTTCCACTCATTTTCGGGGTTGGGCTCAGGACATGTTTTGTAAGTCACTAAATCACAGAGTGATATCTCATATGTCATGTGAAGCATTACTTGACTACCAGTTTCCATTGTTGGAAATGGTACAAGCCCATAAATCTTTTTAATTATTGAATAAAGCCATCCACCAGCTGACTTGGTTCTGCTACAGCCAAGAAAAGCATTTCCTGTGTTACGATATCCACCATCTAGAAGAAGACAAGGGGTTAAGGAGGTTGGGCAAGGAATTGATATTGACTCCTAGATTTTTTTCCTATTAGCTCGCTTGTCTCATTCTGAACATAAGTGAATTTTAATTTTGACTAATGTCTATAACTCTCAATAATCAAATGTGACATTATTTTATTCAAATCCAAAGTTAATTTCATTTGGATGAGAATAACCAAAATCAATAGAAAGTTTGAGTATTTTTCCCATTTCATTGATATGTATACGTGCAAAATTTAAGGATTACAATGGAGTTGAGCCTTTTATTCACATATATATCTTGTCACGGTGACAAGGGCTTTCCCACTCTCCTTTTGTCCCTCCCCCTACCCTCCTCTCCCTCCCTCCTCCCCTACCTGACCCCCCTCTTTCACTTTGTTTTTCATTTTAAGTTCCATAGGAGTTGTGCTCTGGGACTCTCATATCAGAGAGACCATTCGATGTTTCACCTTCTGCTTCTGACTTACTTCACTAAGCATGATGTTCTCAAGTTTCTTCCATTTTTAAGAATAAAATATTTTGTGATTATTCATGTATTTTCATATTCAATTACTACTTAGTTGTTAAATAAACAATGGAGATTCTATTCAAAACTGCACAGTGTGTGGCGTATTAAGAGAAGAAGTAGATATTATCATTGCCTCAGGTTTTGGGTGTGGTTCCACAACTTCAGCTCTACAACCTTTGGGACCAGATAAGCCTTTGTCATCTGTCCCATGCACTACACAACGTTTGCATCACACTGCTAACCTCCTTCCACTAGGTTCCTGTAACACCCCCTCACCCTTTACTCAGAATTGCAACAATAAAAAATGCCTTCAGAAATTGCCTTAATTGAGGATTATTAGTCTAAAATGAAGACATAAACATTCCAATAGTCCAACCAATTACATAAGGATAAAGAAAAAAATAATAAGATGGAAGTGAAGAGCCAAAGAAGCTATCAAGAAAGGCTTAGAACAACACAAAGCCCAGGAGTGTCATCACAGATCTCCCTTGTAACCAGGAGTGGTTGTTCTTGCAACTATGACCTGTTGCAGAAGGCCTCATGAGGTCTTTTTTCCCCTTATTTTATTGCTATAAGTGCATATAAAGTTTACATTGATCTTGAGCATTTTGTACATATATGTATCGTGGCAAAGTTATAAATTCTTCCCCTCTCCTCTTTCGACCCTCTCCCACCCTCCCCTCCAATTCCTATTATTTCTCACGTTAAGTTCCATGAAATGATATTTTAGAGCCCAAATGCAAACTTCTCATTGGTTTCCTGGATTAAAAAGAATAGCTTTCAACTTTGTTTTTGGCTTAGATGAAACTGTTCTGATGCTATACTTCTTCTGCTGTAGAAAATCCCCAGTGAAGGACCTCCTTTGGCAGGGGCTAAAACAACCTCTGGGAAAGGAGTCACCCTCCCCCATTAACCGGACCTGAAACAGTTAAACTGTGCAACTGCTTCCCAAGGGCAGGACAGCCAGCTGGGGCTTGCTTCTAAACAGTGAGATTAGGCCAAGGACACACTGAGTTTCCTAAGCTTTGTGTAACTGTGTGTGAGAAACTGCTACATAGACGCTTCTGTATTTCCTGCTTGCATGCTAGCCCCCACACAACTAGTATAAAAGAAGATGATTCCTGAGCCTGAAGCCTGCCATTTTGGAAATATCCAGATGGTGGAACAATTTTTTCTCTCTCTTTTTTTTAAGTAAGCAAGAAGAGATTATTGTGAGGTCACACATGATGAGAACAAGGAGTGGAGGGGATACATCAAAGATTGTATCTATGCCTAAAAAATCTAATTGCACAAAAAGGCATAGAAAAAAATGAAGTTACATGAATTAAGAGTGTGCTGGGATTTCTCACAGGAAAAGAAATTCATGAAAAAAAAATCTATCAGTTATGGAAAATGAGTTCCAAATTCATTTTCTATCTGTATCTTGGAGTGATAGCTTTCTATGCAGTTGTTTATTGGTTTCAAGATTGATAATGTAGAATTTTGCAAGAACAAACTAGTGTTTGAAACAGGTTTAGATACTTGGGGATGACCTGGATGAAAATGGGAAATTTTGAGCACATGCTATAGGACGAATAGCCCATTGAATCTAAACAGAACAATGTAGAGAGAAGGGTTATTCAAGCAAAGGGGGCAGATATAAGAGGTTCCTGGTATGAAAAAACTGATCAGATGAGTTTGAGAACTGGAACATACAATATGTATATAATATTTCCAATGTGAAGAAATATCAGTGTTTATTTAGGATGTAACATATTCCAGGCACTATTCTAAACCCTTGCTGGCATTTTTTTATATTAATTTCCATAACAACTACATTAAGTTAGTAACTATAACCCCCTCTGCCTTACCTATTTATGTTCATTATCACCATCAAATTTGAGTTTTAGGAAACAAATAGATATAAGGAATGTGCAAACAGATTAAAGAGACTCAGGAAGTTATTATTGCAGAATAAGAATGAGTGAAGAGTCAGAATATATCATCCATGTCTGGAAAAGAAAAGAAGGGAGAGGTTCATAAATCTCTTCAGTGATACAACAGGAAATGATTGGATACAGCAAATGACTTTTATAATTCAAAAGAGGGAGGCTGGCTTTGCTCCTGAAGAAGTGACAAATGACTGCCACCGAGACAGGTCGACACAGGGTGGAAATGGGCCCGAGGAACCAACAAGTGTGGAGGGACACGCAGCAAGTGGGAAGCAATGGTTCTCACTGCTTATGTTGACATCAGATTTCAAATCCTAAGAGTGAATCTCTTGCTAAACTAAAAAGAAGAGACAAAATTAACACAGGGACCGAGAGTTGTAAGGTAAGATCTGCATCACATATTCACACACAAAATTTTAAAAACAATTTTTTTTCTGTCATTTTCCTCCAAAACCAAGGAAAGTGACCATACTCTAAGGAATGTGTGTTTCTTAACATAAGCATCTCCAAGCCTTCTCTTCTGGTTTGATTCTCCACCTTATCCTATAATCATTGTCACAGGGCCCCATCTCTTAACTATTTTTCAGGCTATATGTCACATCAGGTGAGAGCTTCAGAAAGGAACATAGGTGTCTCATTGTTGTTGAGGTAAGTAGGTAGAACAACGACCTTCCTCTGTAACACATTAGGCCCTCCGGCTTAGTTTCATTGAATGAGTTCAAACTCACTTGAAATTCTGCAACCCTGCTCTGTCTTTCATGAACTGGATATTTATATATGTAGAGAAATACAGCAAATGTTTAAAACACTGCCTCTTCTTCATCATCTTTGATTCATTAATTTTCATCCACTTGTGATTACATTGTGCATATCAGACATTGTTAAGACCCCATTGTTCAATATCTACTCCCCGATGACTTCTTTAGAAACCTATCGATCATTCTACACCCTTAGCACTTGGTATCACCATTGAAACATTTTATACATTATTCCACACTTTAATCTGTGTGTGTGTGTGTGTGTGTGTGTGTGTGTGTGTGTGTTTATTTCTATGCATATAACTGTGATTGAAGTTATTGTCACAGACATATGGTCATGTAAATAATAACAAGTAAAAAGGTTCCGTGAAAACACAGGCCACAAATTGTTCCCCATCCCCTCCATTTCATATTGAAAATAACACATTCAACAGGAAAATCCCATTTGCAAAAAGCAACAGTGTAATTAGCCTCCAATTCTATTTTCTGAGTGGTAAGGCAGCTCTCCTCCTCTCCACACGATGCAACACATTGTCATAAACAGACATTTGCATAATGGATTGGAAAAGCATATAATCCAAACATCTGCATTTGCCCACGTGTGGCTCATTAGCTGTAGCTGCAAAAGCCAACATGAGCTCCATGCTGATGCAATTAGATGTGGCTGGAAAAATATATGCCTCTCACGTGTTTAGCTATGTACATGTATATATTTGGCATATGTCTCAATATAGTCACAGAAAATTAGGAAAGAAAAGCTTTCTACAGCCGTGTCTGTGAACCGTCATTTTGCCACTTCCTGGAAGCTGGGGGAAAATGAGTAGGACTGGGCAGCTGGCCACATTGCCACACTGCCATAGTGAGAGAATATCCAGGGCAAGGGTGAATTCTGCCAAGTCTCAGGGTTTCAAACATATTCTTTATGATAGTCAAAATATACTTCACCCAGTTTTTCTTAATGTGCAAGAAGACAAAACAGGTGATTGCTTGAAAGACTCTTGCTCTCATTACTCTTGTTCTAAGCCGCCCTGGAAAGTGCGTGGCCCACACTCGGTCAGGATGAAAACACAGCTCACTGGCTTCCAAGGCCAACGCAAGCCAGCCCAACGCGGATCCAGTAGCGAGGGGATGAGAGAAGAAGGCGCTCACTCTTTACTTTCACTCTTCCAAATCCGGCATCACCCTTTATGTGAAGTCTATACCCAAGTGGGGCTGGTTGTTCCTTTTCGGGTTTCTAGACACCGCAGAACCTGAGTGTAGAGGTGGTGTCATCTTACGTCTTCTTTAATACCGGGAAAAAGTGGGCAAGATGCAAGTGACCATTGAAGAGATTGTGTTAACTTGAAGCAATTAGGAACCACGATGAGAATAGAGCTTATAGGTGTGTGTGAATGATTTGTGGGCCAGCGAAAGAGGGAAGAACACCCACCTAGATGTGGGAGGCCCAACTGGGAACCCCAACTATGTAAAAGGAAGAAGAAAGATAGTTACAGCTTCTTCCTCTGGGAAAGCTCTCACCTTCGCAATTGTGTGTAGAAACTGACTTGCTACAAGCAGCAGATCTTCATCACAGATTCACTCCAGTCTCGACGTGTGCCTGTCTACCCATCGCTGATCTTCAGTCACCAATCTTCAGTCTCTGGTCTTCGCCATTGTTCTTTGATTGGAGAACCACAGCAGACCCTCATTGGCAGTCCCGAAGTCCCGGATGGGTGTTCTGCTTTGTGGCCGAGCAGCCACCGGACCCTCTCGCTCTCACAAGCACAGGCCACCATCTTGGACTATCTCTGTCCTCAGAATTGTAAGCCTTCCAAATAGATCATTTATTTTTCTTATAATTTCTACCAATTCTGCCTTTTGTATAACCCAAACTAATGCACTATTCATTTCCTTGATTTGGTCTTTTACTGTGGGAAAATACAAAGTTACATCATGACTGATCCTTGCTTACCTGAAATATCTTCGTTACAAACTAAGTAAATACTAAACCACTGGTAGTATGTGTCATTAATCTACATTGCCCGAAGTGTCTCACAGAAAAAAAAAAAAAAAGGTCGTGTTTTATCAGATCTTGACACCTGTGTCTATCACAGTTAAGGGTGTATGTTTTCACAAATAACTCATCTAAGAAAGTGTGAAGCTACAGAAGCAAGATTTTGCAAAGAGAAAAGTTGAACTATAAGGAAAATCACCTAAGAAATTTCATCCCATCCCACAGAGAACATGCAGAACCTGGAATCTGGGGTGACCCAAAGTGAGGCAAGGAGCCAGGCTTTTGAATCCCAGACTGCCTCTTCACTGATGTCTCTCAGCACAAGAATGTGACACGGAATGACAGGTTGTCCTTCCACAGGACAATTCTCAGAGAGAAGTTCAGTAAGGAAAAATCAACATCCGACATATTTGAAGACGGAGAATGAGCTCCTGGAGTCTGAAGGAGATGTTCTAAAGGACACACAACAGTGTCCACTACAGTCCACCCTTCATTTAAGATGTTTGGTTCTGTTTGATTCTAGCGAAAAGCTCTTCCCATTTGACATATTTAGAATTCCAGTTGCGCTCACTTTCCCACGGAATTGGAAAAGGTGGTTAGTGAGTTAGTGTCGAGACTGGAAGTCACACTCCTCGGCGTTGGCCTTTGTATCTGCTCTAGATTCTGCACACTCTTGCTTATACCTCTGTTGATCTCTATCATTTACATGTTAGGGACCAAATGCTCATCTCTGAGGCATCTGAGCTCCTGCCTTGATCCCTGTAAGATCCCTGAAGACCTTCTGCTTTCCCATAGGAAGGGATCTGGCTCAAGAAATTGTAGCAGTTTTGTACTTTAAGATCAAGCGGGCTAATGAGACCATATGGAATTGAGATCACTTGCACTGTGGGGTTATTGACACTGGCATCTGACACTAGTTTAAATCTGAAGCCAGAATTTATGAGCTGTTTAAAGATATGTTTTTAACTTCTAGGAACTGAATGTTCTCATGTGTTTTTGGTAGCAGATGAAGTTGGAAAGTAGTGGAGACTGCGATTTGCCAGAATAGGCAATGGACATGCATGATTACCTGAAATACTGGGGAACATCAGAAGAATATTATAGGTTCTGAAGAATTCAAAGTTGGAGAATATAGCAGTAGGCTGCGTTTGAATGGAACCCAGAATTAACGAACTGAACAGAAATGCACTATATGTAGTATACTAAACAAAATAATAGGTAACAGAGAAAATCAATTTCTTGAGTAAGAATCTTTTAAGTAACCTCAGAATATTTTTCTTTAAAAAATCATTATTGCCCCATAAACACAATTTTCTTACTAGCAGAAACCACATTTTGTTTGATAATATAGGTTATTTTATACTATGCTAAAAATGCTCTTGAGTTAAAATTATGTACGATAATTGAAAACAATACTTTTTTCCAACTAGTATCTATCACCACCAAACACGGTGATGCAAATCATCAAATGGAACCCTTTGACTCAAAGTTAACTCTTACTGTAGAGAAAGGTTAGAAGTTCTTTTTTTTTTTTTTTTTTTTGCTGAGAAAAGGTAATCAATTTCCTCTTTTCCTAATATATGAGTCTCCTGTCAAAGGGGCCCATGATGTTTAATTATCTCACAATATAAAAAAAACCTCCACACCAAGTGCGCTACCATATTGATCTGCTAAGACTTGAGTCAACAAATTCACTGTTACCACCATTCATTTCAGTTACACCAAAGAGCTCCAAAGGGATAAGAGATCGAGATCATCTGCCTAAGTAAACCTATATGGGTATCTATAAAAGGCATATATTATAGTAGCCTATCCAGCAGATAGCAAGTTAAAACTCTAACTTTAAAGATGTCATAATATCAAGTGTTCGGAAGTCTCACAGACCTGCATATTGGTTAAACATACTTATGTTTGTTCCAAATAACAAGAAGAGTAGTGAAAACCTGAACATAAGTTATATTACACTGAAAGTAACACTGGCCTTTGGTATTTTTAGAATATTCTTTTTTTCCCAGTGAAGATTTATTCACTGTTTACATAGGCTTGTTGCTACACATAGCATCAGTAATTCAAAGAATAATAATACGGTACTGCCTTTTGCCACACATAAGTTTATACTCAACAGGGAGAGGCAAAATGCTTTAACAAAGAATTATAAAGCAATGTGTGTTGTCACAATAGATGAATGACCTTTCACACAAAACCATGAATTCAGTTGTCATAAAGATAATACCTGAGCTCATTCGTGGACAGCGAAGGAGAGGCACGCAAGCACTCGCGCTGGGGAATGGAAAGAACAAAGTCAAAGCTGATAGTGCAAACAGTGTATTCAGGTACTAGCTGATGGCTGGAAAGTCCACAGCGTGGCACACAACAGATTTTTTTTAATGTTAGGAAATACAGCTATGAGGCCATGAAAAATTTCAGTGTGACCCTTTGCAACATAGTACTGTCACACAAACCATTTTCTAAATGAGTAACTTCAAATTTCTCAATAGAAATGGGAAATATAAAACTTTCCATCAAAATAGGAAATATTGGTTGAAACAGAATACAGTCCTATGACCGCATACCGACGTGAGGCTTAACGTTTCTCTTTGCAGAATGGTAAACATTGCCTTTTGAAGTCACAGGCAGCTGCAATAGCTCCTAATCACAAGGAAATTGAACAGAAAGAAGGCGAAGTGGGTCAGCCATGTAGGGCACTGAGCATCCGATCTTGCTCGGTCTATTTTAAAATCCTGAAGACTAATTCTTCCAATGTGTGGGAGAAGAAAATTGGCTTTTTTAATTGATCCTAGTGCAAAATAAAAATAGAAAATTTCTGTAACTAAATAGTATATGAATATTGTACCACTTCAACAGACATGATGAGTCTTCCATCCTCCATACTTAACATCGTATACAGCATGCCAATATCCATAGGTATTATACAAATAATAACAATCTCACAATAAATCAGATGAATGAAAGAGATCTCTTCCACTCCTTTGCCTGTCTTTCTTCATCCATTTATGAGTAACATCGTCCTGGAAATGAAGATACCAAAGAAAAACTCTGCCAGCCGATGGAAGAGCAGTATATTTCATGTCAGGAAAGAAACATTTACTGGAATAGAAGAGATACAATTCAAGAACAGTAAGATTTTGAAACTTCATCTTTCAAATGTGTTCTAACAGTTTAGCTCATACACTACGTGTTCCCAGAATGTCTGCCGATCCTGACGATCCTGATCACCATGACTGTACACTAAGCTAGCCTTCTGCCCTGTCCTGATTTTTAGAATACTGTGTTCAAAAGCAAAGAAAATAATTGTAACATGTCATGAAAAATGAAATCAAACTGCATATTATTAGATTTTTTGGAGAATATGCATTATTTGTTCACGTTTTTCTCTTCTATACAGAAAATCATAATGCAAAAGTGTTCAATATAAAATTTGGGTAACTGAAAAATGCTTATCTTGGTGAGGAAATAAATTACAAAGACCTTTTTAGTAATTATTCCAAAACAAGTGATTTAATATTTGGCTTTGCTCTGGTACTGGAAAGCCTAAGACATTCACAATAAATCTGCGTAAGTACCCATCTGTGCCTTGAATCATCAAAGAGCTCATTTTAAAAGTTCATCATTGTATTATTTGTTATTTCTAGGATGGATTTATTTTCCCAATGGTGTCACTTGTTGAAATTTTTAGTTCATGATTTAATATTTTTAAGTATCCATAACTTAATAAAAAAGTTCTAACACTTAATAATTTGCCCCTCAATAATTTTCTAGCTCACAATATACATTATTTTATCCATCCCACTGAAAATAAATCAAAGGTTCCATATACTAAATACAAATATAGAATATATGTACTATATATACACACAATCATATATAGACACACACACAAACTTACACACACACACACACACACATATATATATATATATATATATATATATATATATATATATATATATATATATATAAATGCATTGAAAAGCTATTGAGACATACACACCTTGAAACACTAGATCCTGAGGGGAAAAAAAGGAAGAATAAGAAATTGAGCCAACAGTGACTGTTCTACCCTCCTAATGACATTTGCCAGATCTTTAGTGAACCAACAAAAAATCTAAGCAAAACTGGGGTGCCCCACTGAATTTTCTCCTTTCCATTGTATGTGAAGACAGTAGAAAGAGGAGTCAGCTTGTCTCAGAAACTTGGAAAGAGTTATACGCAAGAAGTAAGTAGAAACTGGAAAAGCACTAGTTTTTCTAAAACTAAACCTCAACTCAGTTCCACTCTGGATTAGCAAAATCTTCACCTGCTCTAATACTTTGCCAGAAGAAAAACACGCAAGTAAATTCTCTCCGGAAGAAGACAACAGTAGCCAGACTCTCAGATTTATAGAAAATATGCCACCTGCTTTTGTCCTGTTACTCAGGATTGCTTTAGCTATTCTAGGTTTTTATTAGCTCCATGTGAATTAAGGATTGTTTTTTCAAGTTCTGTGAAAATAAGTTTGTATTTTTGATAGGAATTGCATTGAATCTGTATATCAATTTTGGTAAAATAGCCACTTTGGCTATATTAATTCTGCCTATCCAAAACAGGGGATGTCTTTCTATTTTCTAATGGCTTCTTCAATTTCTTTCTTCAGTATGATATAGTTTTCTTTGCAGAGGTCCTTACATTCATAGTTAAGTTTACTTCTAGATATTAAATTGTTTAATGAACTATAGTAAGTGGAATTATTCTTTTGAGCTCTTTCTCAGTGAGTTCGTTGTTAGTATAGAAGAATGCTATTGGTTTTTTAGTGTTGACGTATGAATTTATTATTTCTAAGAGTTCTATGGTGGAGTTTTAGGTTTTTATGTAGATAATCATGTCACCTGTAAATAAAGATGATTTGGCTTCTTCCTTTCTGATATTTATTACCTTTATTTCACTTTCTTGCCTGATTGCTCTGGCTAAGGTTTCAAGGACTATGTTGGATAGGAGTGGTCAAAATGGACAGTCATGTCATGTCCCTGATTCAAGGAGACATGCTTTCAATTTCTCCCCGTTTAAGATTTGACATGTAGAGATTCTATCAATTTGAGATCTAGCCCTTCTACATCTGTTTTTCCTCAGCATTTTTATTATGAATGGATGTTATATTTTATAAAAGGCTTTTTCTCCATTAATTGAGATGATCATGTGGGGGTTTTTTGTTATTTTTTCATTGATTGATTTATGTATGTTAAACCAGCCGTGCATTCCAGGTATGAAGCCCACTTGATCTTGGTGAATGATCTTTCTGATAACTTGCTCATTCTATTTGGCAGGTCTTATTAAGGATTTTTGCACCTATATTCATTAAGGAGATTGGTCTATAATTTTCTTTCCTGGTTAAGTCTTTTTCCGGTTTTGGACAAAATAAGTAGCATTTCGTCAGAAATAATCAGATGTGTAAGAAAATTGATCAAGTGACTAAAACAAAAAAATCAGAAACAAGTAACTTAAGTTGCCATAACAGCATCATAAGTTATTAGAAAAGTTGCTGGGAAAATATTTTTATTACAGTGCTCCAAACTACAAATCTAATCATATAATAATTCACACACCTGAAACAAGCCCTCATCTGTTTCATAAGTCAGGTATCCAACACAAAATATCAAAATCTCCTGAATGTCAGGGACTTTTAGAAAAGAAGAAAATCAACAGTAACAGGCAAAATGCCATTTAGAAAATCCTAGAACAGCTTCAGTTTTTCCATATGTTCTAATTTTTATGATAAACTAAGATTTTGAGATTTAAAGGGGGAAATTTTCAGAGCCACATCCCATTAGCACTATGGAATAAACATTCAGGAAATGACTTCTGCATCATCTGTCACAACCCACCTGACCTTGGCGTAAGGTAAGGCCACAAAATGGTGTTGAACTGTCAGGAAGAGCAAAAGGGTTAAAGGTTAAAGGATAAAGAAACTCCCTTAGCAGCCGGTCTGGTCGCAGGGAGGCATCCACAGCATAACAGTTGCACTGTCTTAAACAGAACAGGGGCTCTACACTGGGATCTGGACAGGCGCTTGCCCTCAGAACAGCATTGTTGGGAAGTCAATGCCATTATAGTAGCCCTCCAGCTCAGCCAAGGAGGACACACTCTGTAATGCTGTGCAGAAGGTCCTGTCTCCATAGGCCTGGTTTCCTTGCTTCCTTTGCAGTTCAGTCAGTAAGAAAAACCTTCAGGAGATGTGAAGGCGAAAGGAAGGGAGGGGTCTCAGATTCTACTGGCCCGCTCTATCCTTGCAGACTAGAAAAACGGCCTCTTTCTGCCCCAGAGTTTTCTTTGGTATCCATTATCTTGGTTATCTTCCCATTCCACTTGGTTTCTCAGATCTTACACTATCTATGTAATCAATTCACAAAGGTTTAATATTCCTAGATGCAATATTCAAGGTCATTTTTATTTTTCCCTGATTGATACGATAAACATTTATGAACTTCCTGGATCTCATGGGTTGAGAAAATAGTCCCATTGGGAAGGATGAGCCCTTTTCTTTTTTGCCAGAAATAAGAACTATAAATAAAAGAGACATGTTCCATTTCAATAGAAAAAAGGTTGCAAGTTTTATGCAGAGGGCTCCAAAAGGTAGGCTAAAATTCAGAGCATTCCCAGCCTAAAGGGAGCAACCAAAGATATAAAGATGAAAGCCCAGTCACACAGACTTTCTGTCATAAAAGTTGCCAAACTGGGAAAAGAAAAGAACTCTAAAACCCAGGGCACGTGCAGATCGACCCAGTGCACAGCTAACGTTTCATCTAAGAAAGTAAATTCCACAGTAATCCCAATTTATGCTAGGAGATATGATGTCCTATTATTCATAGATGGATAAAAATTGGCTCAGGGGCTAAGTGAATCTGATCCAATTTAAGAGTTTTAGATGGAGCTAAGGAAAATAAAATACATTCTTTGAAAAAAGTCTAGCAACCTTACTGCTACTGATTTGGATAAAGTCAGTTTCCAATATTCAGCAATATATTTATTCTTCTAATGTTTTGTATTTTTTAATACATTTGTCATGTTCCTTGCGTCAGAATTCCATTTATCTTAGATGTCAGGAATTTTGTCTAGAATTGCTGCTCAAGGTGTGATGCCAGCTTGGGAAGCATTGACATCATTTGGGAACTTATATTAATAGACATGCAGCAGAAATTCAGTCTACCACAGGCTGACAGAATTGGAATCTGCATTTGACCTGGATGCCAAGGGAATTCGTGTTCTCAATGAAGTTTTAGAAGAACTGCACTAAGAATAATTTTAATTTGCATAGGTAATTGTTGTGATTCAGACCCTCTTCCTATGTAGTATTGAAGCATGGGAAATGGTCCCTTCTCAAGTGTAATGAACCACACATTCACACAAGCAAAAAAGAACTAACGATACAGTAATATGTAAATAATATGTAAACCATACAAAAAGTTAAATTCTCCATGAAACTAGTGAATCCTATGGGATTTCTCTGTGTTCTGTATAACATGTATGACACACATGAAGGATGTTGGCACAAAGTGAGAGGTGGCAGAGGCAACGGAAACTTATCTGAGGAATAAACTATTGAATCAGACATCAACGACTTTGGACTTACTCTTCTGTGTTTGATCAATGTGTTACAGATTGGGTAATTGACCCATCTTCCATTGCTAACAAGGTTTAGTCCGCCAAGGGTTTATCATTATGATAAAATTGACAATGGCCATCTATATGATTTAAGAATGGAGAGTTTTATACAGTTTGGCTTCAACAATGATGCCAATATTGAATTACAGATTTACAAAAATATTTCAGAAAGTGGTAAAATGGTTGTAAGCCAATAAAAAGAAAATAAATGGGGATTTTTCTAATTCAAAAATCAGAGACTTATGTTAATTTTATTATTCTGTCCTTCTATTATCATCATCAGAATATATATTAAATATGTAGGAGAACGGGAAAGCTGTCTGCTACTTCATACTCTGCAAGGAACTGAGAGACTGAAGACAGGTAGTGTGTGTGTGTGTGTGTGTGTGTGTGTATGTGTGTGTGTGTGTGTGTGTTACACAATGTTAATATTAAACTGGGGAATTTTGTGCTCATATATATCACGTCAACATTACTATTCCTTTCCCTTCCCCTTTTTAGCCCTCTCACACCCTCCCCATCTCCCCCACATTTCACCGTCACTTCCGTTTGGTTCTCTAGGATGTCTGTGTTTAAAGTCTCTCATATTAGAGAAACTGTGACGTAGTTAACCTTCTGCATCTGACTCATTTCAGTGAGCATGACGGTCTCGAGTTGCATCCATCTACCTACAAAAGCCTCAACTCGATCTGTCTTTATGGAAGAGTACTACTCCGTCTTCTCACCTCTTTCTACCTCTCTGGCCTAAGGAGATGAACAGCAAATTGTACTTCCATCCCTTCTTCTATCAGTTTCCATAGCACTCAGTGAATTAGCCTACCACATGAAAACACATATCTTCTTTCTTTACCATCACTGTAGCACCTGTGAGGAAAGTTCGCACATCGCAGAAACCCAACAGGATGAAGAGAGAAAGTCCAGCAAACTGCCCACTGAGACACTGCGCGGGAAAGCTTGGCCTAGTTTAGCCCTAAGGCCTAACCCAAGCGCACGGGTGCATCTGGTTGAGTTTTGCACACCTTCTCAGAGAAGTGACTCACTAAGCAGAACCTCACACACTGTCATATGCATTCCCCCCACCCCCCACTGGCTTCAGTTCACATGGTTTAAATCGCATTTCATTTTACTGTGAACGGTATTTTCATTTGAAACTCTGCGAATGTGAAACTCAGAATCAAACCAGATGCAAGAATTCAGAAGTGCCCTGCTGGCTCCCTCAGGCTGCTTTGCCCGTGACAACGCTGAGTTCCCCTTGACTTCGTGTTACAGCTCCTCTAGGATTGGCCTTCTCTGACGGGCTTTCAGATTTCTCTCCTCTTTCCCAAGTGCTTTGAGGTGAAATAATTAATCTTCAAAGAAACCTTGCCTTTCTCCCTTAAAAACACGTGAGTTATTTTCCTTGACAGTCATTAAATACAGAAACCCGTGAATATGTGCATTGCATGCATATGTAATGTTTGCACACCACACACAGACATACACACACTTTACACTGTTTGTTCACTATAGTTTACCCAGATGTGTAATAATAGACTAGGGCAGGAATAACGTCTGCTTTAACATTAACAGAAACGTGAGAGCAAATTTTTCCACTATCACATACATTATTTTGGGGTATGTAAGCTTCCAGTGTGGCTGGCATATGAGAGGAATTCTTGTTCCACATTCAACTTGAAACCCCAATGGAGCCTCACGTACTCAGGGACTTTGCACCATAAGGTTCACAAAGTTCTAAGCAATCCAGTGGATTTGCAGCTGTAGCACATCCTCCTCTTTTCATTCAAACTCTGCTTTGGAAGAGCAGTCTCTAACCCAAATGACCAAGCAATAAGTAGTCAAGTTCTGGCTAGTGTCAGAGTGCTATGTTTAACTCAGAACTCAAAACTCCAAATGAATATCCCCTATTACAGTACAGCCTGGATTTATTTAAAAGACACAAGAAAAGATAGATATATGTCATTTGCTCAGCATAAATTATTTTTAAATTCAGATCCAATAAGAAAATTATTGATATGCATTAAAATATATATAATTTATACCAACACATAGAAGGGTTCCCTTTTATTTTCCCGAGGAAACAAACACAGAGGGGTAAATATTTCTGAATAAACCAAAGTATGAATAAATTTCTAAAATTTTAAAAACTGAAGAGAAGAAATAGGAAGATAAATTTTATGAGAAGGGAAAAGGGAATTGTGAGGCGGAAAGGTAGAAGAGAGGAAGGGAAACAAAAAATGGTCAAGATGCACACATGCATGCACGAATTCCTCAAATGTACTTATTACATATCTCATATATTTTGGGGAAAATATATATGAACATGAGAAAACAGTATTTTTTTTTTTGATCAAGGATGTGAGTCAAACTGGAAACAACAAAACACGCTCTGACCTTTTGGGATTTTGGAACCATCATGTGGCTGATGAAGAACTGACCTGAATGTCCCAGGTGTCCTGGAAAAACCACTGGGTGACTTGTTGAGGTACAGGAGAGAGTTCTACTCGGGTAGTGAGGATGCAAACTTCTACTACAAAGATAAAGATGATGTCTGCTCGAGGTCTACTATGCGTCAGAGACCGGAAGCCTTACTGGCCCTCCCAGCAATTCCCTATTTACAATTATGTTCTTTTTTTCCCATTTTATTGATATGCATAAGTGCAAAATGTAAGGTTTGGAATGAAGTTGAGCATTTTGTGCACATAAATGTCTTGTCTAGGTGACAAGGACTTTCCCACTCTCCTTTCTGTCCCCCCCACCCCCCTTTCCCTCTCCCCCCCCCCCACTCCCTTGTTTCACTTTGTTTTTCACCTTAAATTCTATGAGATAGTTGTGATCTGGGACTCTCATATCAGAGAGGCCATTCGATGTTTCACCTTCTGCTTCTGACTCACTTCACTAAGCATGATGTTCTCAAGTTTTTTCCATTTGTCTGTAAAAGCCTCCACGCTGTTGGAATTTATAGATGTATAGTATTCCATTGTGTATAAATACCACATTTTGTGTATCCGTTGGTCTGTTGATGGGTATTTTGGTGACTTTCATATTTCAGCTGTTGTTAATTGTGCTGCTATGAACATGGGTACGCATGTACCTCTGTTATGTGTTGTTTTGCCCTCTTTTGGAAATATTCCCAGGAGGGGTGTCGCTGCAAAGCAAACATGTTGCTTGTAAAATGGCGGTAGAATTCCTAAGTGATAAGTTGAGTTAAACAATAGAACTGACCCACACAAAACTAATGACTTTCCTACTTCTCCACCCTGGAGCAACAAGGATGCTGTGTGTTCACTCATAATCCTATTTCACTGTCTTCCTTCTGCTGATTCCAAATGTGTGCACATTTCCTAGCCCACTATAAGAAAGCTGCAATCTCTCATGTTTCAATTGTTAATCAATATAGAAAAAGAGAGAAAATAGTTCTTCATTAGAGGTTGACTAGGCTCAAAAAGATATATTGAAATTCTAACCATAGTAATTTCAATTGCAAATTACCCTTGTCTGATGTTGTTTTTGCAATGCTGGGGATCCACCCCAGGACCTCAGACATGCCAGTGAAGGGTCTACCACTGAACTACATCGCAGCCCAGTTTCTGCTGTTCTAAGTCACTCACGCTATGGTATTTTGCAACAATGGCCATAGGAATCTACCATAGCCTCAAAGGAATGGAAATAAAGAGGAGTAAAGCCTTGCTCCTGTCCGCGTGGCTCAGCCAGCGGCATCTGCATCACCTACAGACGCAGAGGACGCAGGTCTGAGCCACTCACTCAAAACACGCTGATGCTTAACCTCTCCAGGTGGCTCATGCGCACTACCATAGAGGAGAGGATTCCCAAGCAAGGCAGACAGTACATCTTGACGGTTAGGTCAGGAAAAAAGAAAGAGAGAGAGAGAGGGAGAGAGAGAGAGAGAGAATACATGATGCACTTCCAGAAGGCCATTCTGAAATGCAAATTCTGGAGAGCTAGAGGCCTCCGAAAGCAGAAAAGGGAGAGGGAAATGTAGCCTCCAGACAGAAAGGGAATGTTTTCACCAGCTAGAACCAAGAATATACTCAAGTATGCAAGGGCCCGAAATGACCTAGGCGGAGGCATCAGGGCAAGATTCCGGATGACAAGAGGAAAAACCTAAATGTGGCTTCAAAACCAAAGGAATTGGGCTGGAGGAATAGCGCATCAGTTACAGCACTGACTTAGCAAAGATGAAGCCCTGAGCTCGATTCTCGAGCATCACACAAGCTGGGTGTGGTAGTGCAAGCCTGTAATCCCAGCACCCCAGAGTCCGAGACAGAAGAATTGCTATGCCAGCCTGGGTTACATAATGAGTTCAGTACCAGTCTAGACTATAGAGCTAGGTCCTGTCTCAAAAAAAAAAAAAAATCAGAAATCAAGCAGGTTAAAAACAACGGAAGAAAAACTGAGTTGGGTAGGCCCAGGGAAAGAAGGTGTGTCCTCAATACTGAAAGACGCAGAAGGACTGGAGACCGAGCACACTCCTGGCCGTCTGATGCCTGCCACAGAGTCACTATGAGTAAATTTTGTCTACCTGTCTTCTAACAGTGTTGAGTGGGGAGCACTCACCAAGGGGAATTTTGAGCTGCACAGCTGTTATGACATAACAGGGCTCGCGCAGAATGGTCTCCCACCAGGGCACACAAACCTGATGCGTGCTGGACCCACGCCTAGGCTGAATTATGGACATTTGCTCTGCACACTCACAGAGACGGATGACATGAAATAAAGAAACAATTGAAACGAAAGGAGAGGGGATAGGAAAGTGCAAATCATTCCAGAAGGAAAAAGGAAAAGAGAAAGGTTCAACCTGAGACTGAGCTTAAAGAGAAAAACAGAACAAGCTTCTCAGAGACTGGCAACGTCTTGACAAAGAGCTGAAATAGTTCAATCAAAACGATTACTTCCTCCTAAGGAAGTCTGCATCCTGCTCAAAGACGAAACTTTGGTCAGCACAATCAATTGCCCACTCAGGTTCGAAGGAAGCTAAAGATTCTTTTCCTTCTTCTTTTCCCATTTATGGATATCATATTCCAAAACCTAATATATTACAGTAACAATGAAAGAAAATGTGAATCTTTTCCTGGAAAGAGTCCAAATCTCCACTTTTTCTTCATATTGTTAGTTTTAAATATGTCAAGTCAGTGAGTCAGACACAAGTTTTTATTAATCTCTGACGAAATCAGATCATCAATCCAGTTTGAATTTCCCATCTTTATATTTTTATTAATTAAAAGACTCCCTAAGAACAAAAATTTTCAAAATATACTACAATAGAAAATGTACAACGGGAAGAACATGTGTTTTAGAGATTTCAGTGATTGTTGAAAACAGTGGTCCACAATTACCGTAGGTGAGTTTACTGGAGATATTTTATGCTGCTTGGAATAGCAAATTGGAGTTGCCAAAAAGATGTGTTTATTTGTTCAGAAGAGCCTCCCAAAGAGCTCTATGTCAGGAGTAAATGAGGTTGGCATATCAACACTTAATAACTACAGCATGAATTAAAACTGCATAAAACTAAGAGGCAGAACACAATAACCCTCTGGAATTGCTATCTTCCACCACTGTATCCCCCCCACACACAGCCAAGATGCTTTCCATTTTTTTTTAACGCAGGAAACATTTGTGGGATAAATGTTGAAGAGAGTGAGTTGGATCATGCTATCAAATCAGCTAAATTTGAAATAAATCAGAAGTTCAAAATCACAGATACTCTTGGCTTGTTTCTTTCTACTTGTCATTTGTCAAGGTCAAATTGAAAAATCATGGTCTGCCATGACTTTTCCTTCCTCTGACTTTCGATTTTGTTAACTTTTGAACCAATCATGGGTTTACTTTTACCATTATACATTGTAATATGCATGTGTGTATATTTTAGAGAAAAGTATTATAGGTATTGAGACTGGAGTTTTATCATAAAAGCTGGACTGTTAGTAGAATACGTCTGATATGATTCGAGTTTCATTCAAACTGTATTAAAGAGTTGAAGACAAAATAAATAATGCATTTTAGCTAGAAGCTAAAATACAACTGCAAAGGTCAACAGGCATCAGTCACAGCTTGACTTCATGCAGTCAGTGTCTTCAGAGAATTCCACTTCTATGAAGCTGTTGGTTTTTCAAAGTTTTCGTTATGAAGAGTTTGACCACCACTCGTGACCACCCTACTTTTAAACTCTCATTTCCCCAGGAAACCTAGAATCACTCACAGTGTCGAAGAAACTTTCTCAGAAAGGCAAAGGGGAAGCCACAAACATGTCATAAAAAAGCTCCCAAGCTGCCAACCTTCCCTTGGCTAAATGCTCCTGTGTAACTGAGGGTTTATAACTCAATGCCATCTAACTCACGCTCTCCAAACAATTTGAATGAAGTAAGGAAAATCACAGCGGACAAAATCATACACTGTACTAGTTCTATTTGTCACAGTGTTGTAAAGAGACAACTCACTCCATGGAGACCTCAGAAAAGCCTGGAATGTCAGTCTGCTTCATTAAAGCATGCAGTATACTATACACCATGATTCTCTCTCTGTGTGTGTCTCTCTCTTCCCTCTGCCCTCTTCTCTCCCTGCTACTCTCTCTCTCTCTCTCTCTCTCTCTCTCTCTCTCTCTCTCTCTCTCTCTTTACTCCCTTCCCCATTTCTCCCTCTCTCTCTCTGAAACTAAATTGTACATGTAACACACAAATGTTAGAAGCGGAGCTATGTGTTTTTGATTTTTTTTGGCATCAATTCATACCACCAGTCAGTCATTTCTTCTCTTGAAACTTGATGAAATCATAATGATTCGTAAGATTTGGTTGGAAGAGCTGTGTGATACCCTCTGGTAGAAGCAATAAGCTTATTATATTACCTGAATAAATGAGTTTAAAAACAGTAGAATGCTGTATTTCTAAATCTAATATGTCAGAGACTTATATCATATTTTAGTGATATTTGACACAATGAAAATTAAGCCAGGACAAATGCATAGTGCTTTTGAACTAACAGGCTCTCTGTCTTTGGAAGTAAACAAAAAGAATCAGATGGAAATTTGTCATAGATGTTTTTGGAGAAAAGGTGAAACACTAACCTATGCATTTTCATATTCCATGAAACAAAGATTAGCAGAGAGGTTCAAAAATGACTGAGAAGAGTAATACTGAAGGATGAGAATTTTGAAGTAAACCAATTTAATTTTAAACAGCCAGGTCAAGAGAAAAATGACTTTTCCAAGAAACAAAAGGAAAGAAATAGAACATTGACCACCAATTATGGCCAAATGAAGCTCAAAGTTATGTACAAAGTGGTAAAAGAAACGTCACAAGTCGAATTCAATCTCTTCATTGTTCAGATAAGAAAATCAAGGAAGAAAAATGCAACCAAAGCTCCTGAAAGCACCTAGCATAAGGAAAAACAAAGATTAAACCCCAAAACTACCAATCCTATTTGACTTTATTCTGCCATAGAAAGTATGGTTCTCTATAATATTAACAAATTTATCCAAAGAATATGTACAGATGGCACCATTTTTAAAAATCTAATGGCTATTGAGTTTTTTTTGTGAAAGCTACATCCATTCTCTATATGTAATTCCAAAGAATATTAAAATATATCAACTTACCAAGTTGATTCCATATTTTTTTCAAAAAACTTTTAACTATTGCATAATAATTATGCATGTTCATGGTGTACACTGTGATATCCCAACATCTTGTGGGCTTATGTTTGTTTCTTAGAAGACCTTTTGAAAAACACGTTCATACACATACACCATTTTCTGTCATTCGCTGAAAAGTGAGGCAAAAAATAAGTCATTGCCATTTTATTAAAATGATGCCACCAACAGAAAAAGTCAAAATACCAGTTACTAACAACACCCAGATACAGAACTAATTTTCCATCCTCGTCTCCCTGCCTTGATTACTACTTGGCACCGAAGAAATATGCAAAGTTTCTTCTCTCTCCCAGGAACATATTTGCAGAGAGAACACAATGTTTCACGTACAACATCACACTGATTCCATTCTAAGTGGAAGCCGTGTGATCCTGACATTTGTTGCAGCCTCATTTTCTCTTGGCTCGTGTCAAGTCCAAAATTTACAATCTGTCTGAGAATATTCAGAGTGCACAAACTTGCTGTGCAAAGGCTCTGGTGGCCAAAAGCTTCCTTGGGAATATGAATTCAAAGTTCTCCCAGGATCCAGTTTCTTGTGTTTCAGCAGCCTGTCAGCACACACACTGAGTACTCAGACGATGTGAGGATGAACAGGAGGTTGGTCAAAGTGCAGCAAAGAAAGGATGATAAGAATGTAGGAGGCACTAAGGTAATTGAGACCCATGATTTTGTTGTCTTGGCGCTAGTCTCTTTCCACAAACACATTACGCAAGAGAACCATAAACAGGAAGTGTAACCTGCTGGATGCTTGTCCTGTTTATTTCTCCCTATTGCCTGATGCCCACTCCTGATCAGCCCTTCTGTGACCCGGCCAAGCTTGAAAATAGAACCACACTCCCTGCTTTTCCAGTCTTTATGCAACTCCCTCCCACAAGAGACAGTACCTCTCTCTGTAAAGAAAATTACATTCCCATAAAGACTTTCTCTTAAAATGCAAGTGCCTTAAAGTTAGACTTAGCATATTCACTCTTCCAGAGGTGATTTACATCTTTAAATAGATGAGTTTTCTCCATAATAGATACCCTCAGCTCTAGGATGGAAGGATGAATGAAAGCCACATATCTTTGGGCTCAGGGTGTGGGAGTGTTGGTTCTAATTCCCCAAAAAAGCCAAAGAAAGTTTCATCTGCCCCCTTAGTGTGTACACCTGAAAAATGAGAATTTGGAATATGGACTGTTAAGGTTTAAATATGAAATTGTTCCCCAAAAACGCTGTGTTCAGAAGTGAGACCTTGTTGAAAGAGGCAGGTCTAGGGAGGCGTGACATGGAAGAGCAGTCTTCCCGCTGGCTCTTCCTCTCATTTTTCTACATCCTAAACACCATGAGGTAAACAACTTTCCTCTCCGTGCCATCCTGCCACGTGGTTTCTGACTTGTGGCACGGATTGAACCCACTGAAACTGTGAGCCAAAACAAAGCTCTCCTCTTTTAAGTTGCAGGTGTCAGGTATTTTATCTGATTTATGGCAAAGTGACTGAGAAACCTGCCTTAGAACATTTTTACAGAGAGTGTTAGGCTAGCATGCATGTAAAAGCATTTTATAAACATTGGTCATGTTTATTGTAAAATTGATCATTTTTCATTGATATCTGTCATTGGGGATATACCACAACAGATGCAACGTTTTCAAGAATTCTGCTAAATTAGAGGTTAACAGACATTTTCTATTAAAAAAAAAAACAGAGAAAATAATATTTTGGATTTGTGAACAAGTCTCTGCCCACTACAAAACTTGGATGTCATTTTTAAAAGCAGTAATAGACAATGTGTTTTTTTAATGGACTTAGATAAATTTGATCTGTTGACCATAGACCCCCCAAACTCTATTCTAAAGAAAAACGTACCAAGATAGAATATGTACTTATTGCAAACATGAGAGATCTGAGCCATGTATCTATTTTGGCGGCTACCTAATCGCTTTTTCCACTTCTTAGAATAAGAAACGTGCTTCCCAGAGCCTGTTTTCTTGTCCTTTGCCCTAGCTGCCATAAAAACTACTCATCTACCAAGTAGCTTAGAAAGCAAACTGTAAAACTGACAATCTCAAATAAGGGACTTTTTTTTCTACTCTGAATGATCCCGTATGCTTACTGGCAGGTCGATATAAGGCCAGATGCCATTGGTGACCTGAGGAAGAAGAGCTTCCTGACAACCCCCATTGCATTCTGGGAGAGTGACAGGGTGAATGTTTAGGATGGAAGGAGGAGCGCACTCGGCAAACTTTTTCATAAAAAAAATATACTTCTAGACCATGGCTTTCCTTCTTACAAGCAGCTCAGTCCCATTATCACACCCTCACCCAGCCCTCTCAAGTATACCACGAGCAGGCTCACTCATGATCCATTTGCTTCCCAGCTGCTCCAACTCACTTCCTGGTTCTGGACTCACTGCAGAAGTTCTGACAATGGCTTTATTCTGACCCCAGGGCAGCCCTATCAGGAAAAAAGAGAACAAAAAATCCCTAATCCTGTCATTCTCAAGACACAGTACCCAAAAATAAACAGTAGAAAATCAGTGTGCCTAATCTATACCTATGTCTTCAAAGGTTTTGCGTATTTTTTCTCAACAAAGCACCAAATGCACATGAGGTAACGCCAAAAATCAACAAATGAGAGATTATATCAACTTAAAAAGCTTCTACACAGTAAAGGAAATAATAAACAGAGTGAAGAGAGAATTGATGAAATGCGAAAAAATATTTCGCCAGCTGCTCCTCAGATAGAGGACTATTGTCTCATATATAAAGAAAGCTGAAAAAATTAGACTCCCTCACCTCCCCCCCCACAAAGAAAAGTACAAGACCTGATCAAAAATAAGGCAACTGACATGAATACACTGTTCTCGGAATAAAAAGTTTATATGGCCAATAAATCCATGATAAGGTTTTCAGCATCTTCAGTCATCAGAGAAATGCTAATCTGAAGAACCACTCAAGTTCAATATAGCTTCAGTAAGCATAGCTGGTATCAAGAACGAATGCCGGAGAAGTTGTGGGGAAGAAGCAACACTTCTACATTACTGGTGGTAGACTGGTTTAACCAATATGAAAACCAGCATGGAGATTCCTCAAAAGACTGAAAATAGATATCCCATTTGACATTTCTGGGGTCATCACAAAAGAGCTGAAGTCATTGTACAAGAGAAATGCATGCACACATGATTATAGCCTCACAACTTATAACACCTAAATTCTGGAAGCAGCCAAGATGTTCATGAATGAATGAATAAAGAAGATTTGGTTTATTTACACACTACAGTACTAGTCTTCCATAAAGAAAGATAAGCTTGAGTCATTTATAGGAAAGTGGCTACACCTTGAAACTATCGGGCTTAGTGAAATTCATGAGACACAGAAGTCAAATATTACATGGTTTTTCCAATAGGAGAAAACCTAACCATAAATACCGTGAGATGGAAGAAAGTAAGAACACAAACCTTGTAGAGGAGTAAAGAGAATGTGGGAGGCAGCGGGGAGGAGAAAGGAAAATAAAAGTGATCAAGGTGCAGTATGCGAATTCACCAGTATTTCAAGCTGATCATTATAATTACATATTTCAAACACATGCTAATAAAATAAAAAACTCATTGTGCCTATTTCAGCAACATCAAAACAAATACAGGCTACTGTCTGGTGTGTCTCCCATCCCTGACCTTCCAAACACTTGTCTCTGAGGTAACTTATTTGCATTTTCACACACACACACACACACACACACACACACACACACACACACACACACTTTCTCCTTCTCTACATGTGTTGCCGTCTTCAACAAATCCACAATGCAGTGTTACCTACACACTATCTCCCACAGATTTAGACGAATTTTTTTTTCTTTCTATTCACTGTAACTTCTCTACCTCAGTATCTACTAAATGTAGATTTTGGGCTGAAGGCCAGTCCATACAAGCAAACAAAAGTAGATATAAAGGTGATATACTTCTTTAAGGTGTTTCTTGCCATATGATACAGAGAGTGTGCTGTGAATCTTCTTCCTGCATCTGATCTTTCTCAAGTTTCCCTTGACTCTAAATTTTAAATGCTTCTTCTCCTCTCAAATCCCCATTCTTAATCTGCTTGTACTGTAGCCAACTTATCATCTTTTACATGAACATGATTCTTCTACCTGATATCTCTTACTTCTCAGTTTCCCGATACAGGGCCTGATGTAAAGATGGTCACCATCTTTAAAAAACTGGGTGAGGGACTGGAAGTCTTGTCAAAATTTTAGTTTTTTTGAGCTATATCTTTAGAAATACTGAATCCCAATCTGTACAAATGGGACTTAAAAACCTCAACTCATTTCTTAAACTCCACTTCTCCATTCAGAAATTCCTATGAACACCAAGTGTTGGGAACCATTGAGTTAGAGATCCAGTCTTTAAACATGGGCTCCATCTCTTACCCATTCAAATTCAGAGTCAAACTCATCTACTCGTGAACTCTCCTGCCCTTCAAGATCTGGAGAAATACGCTAGAGCTGGTCGTCATGGTAGCTGAGTGTTTCTCCAGGTTTTCTCTGGAAGCATCAACTGGAACTGTTTTCCTTCCAGATGCTGAAGGAGAGATTTTCCCTCCCACAAGCCTGGACACCAGTCTATCCACCCACTGTACATAGCCTCCAACACATGGGTGATACGTGGCTGACTGTGGGAGGACACGGAATCTGAGTCATGACCTATGTCCTTCCAAGTTGCACTCTTCACTGGCATTTGGTGGGACTGCTGACGTTAGGACAGGCAGCTTCACTAAAACACTGCGAATCATCCAAGGGCTAAGTCAGGGTGTGCATCTCCAGGAACTAAGTATGTAAAGAGCTCAATTAGCTGAATAAATGAATAATGGAAAGAAGTAATCAATTAATAAGTGAACAAATTCATAGTCTACTCAGAGAAGGAGCTGAGTACTCTGAGAGGTATTTTTCAGTTACGCATGGCCATGACTTTAGACAAAGTAATTCCACACCTTTGCATGTTGTTTTTCTCTTTGGGAGTGAGATTTTTGGCAACGGCTAAATATAAAAAGTAGCATGAATTATATCCTCTTTCTATGATTATACCTTTTGTGATTTCACTACTAACAAAATCCAATAAACAGCAACCTCATAATTTATTACTCCTACTGATGAAATTATGATAAGGCTCAGACATAATAGATTCCCTCTATCACCACTTAAGACAAGCAGAATGCTCTTCAGAAGCTCATGGGCTTGTGGGTGTGGGTCTGTGGTACATGGTGTGCAGGCAGGATCATTGAGGCCTGGAAAGAGTCACGCATTCAAGCTCAAAAGGCAAATTGCACGTATTTCAGCAAATTGGAAATTGATGGTGTGTAACACAGAAAGCCTAGCAGTGACTATTATTTCCATCTAGGCTATTATTAACTGGTAGTATTTTCTCTAGTAAACATTCCATTTCCCCTAGCAACAGGATCATGTCATATAGGCACAAGAGCTCCCTGGCTCTCTCTGAGCCATTGACAGTGCTTTAAATGAACTTTTAAAAATGCAAAGAAGCTTGCCAAAAAACATTTTTAAAATATTAACAGCAATTTTTATCTGACATAGAGGGGAAAAAAGCACTGATGAAGTAGATTGGTGAGTCTTCACTAGCTCTATTTCTGCTGTACTGTATCATTGTTTCTCAGATAAGCAAAGAAGAATCATTTATCTAAGATGAAGACCATTGTGCTGAGTCCCAGCTTTCTTCTTCAGGTGCTCACGGACAATGTCAAGCATTAATCTTCAATCTTCTAGCTTTAATCTTCTCCCATTCCATTCCTCCATAAAAAAAAAAAAATTTTTTTTGAGACAGGATCTCAGTCATACACCAGGCTGATCCTGAACGCATAACGTGGCCTTAAGCTCAAAGCAATCCTCCTGCCTCTGCTTCTAGAGTGTTGGGATTACACGAGTGTCCTACCACGTCTGGCTTATATGGGGCCCTGTACTTGCTACACAAGCACTCTAACCACTGGGCTATTCCTGCGGCCTCCATCAATTTTTTAAAGTGAAGATCAGTATTGACGCAGCAAACAAACACACAAACCATAAGAAAGGTTTTAATAACTATTTCAAAGCCATCACACCTGTGTAAGTAGACTATGATAGTGTAATAGGATCCTTAAGCTACTATAAATTTTTGTATGTGAAATTTATGTGAAGGAACTTTTATTGTATATAATTAATGTCTGCAGCTTCACTCACTCAAACCTACAGTCACTAGACTCCGCCATGGTGCTGCATGCAACGGAAGCCTGATCATTTAATGGTAGTCTTAGCTTCTAAGGGTGCTGTCACAAAGTGCTGCTAACTGGATAGCTTAAGCAGCAATATATATATATATATATATATATATATATATATATATATATATATTCTCCACATTCTAGACTCCATCTATCAGATATCAAAGTGTTGGTAGAATTCTTTCCTACCTTCTTTCTGGTGGTTTGTAGACATGTCAATGTATCATCCCATCTGGGATGAATATAGATATATAGATGGCAGGTGGATAGATAGATAGATAGATAGATAGAACCAAATTCTTTAGTTTCATGCCCACGTGCCACTCGTGTGAGTTTCTTGTCTCTACGTGTCCCATCGTTCACGTGCTAATCTTTTTATGGAAACACCAGTCACGCTGGATTAAGGACCCACTTCCATCGATGTGTCTTCCTTTTCATTCATCTATTTACATCTGTAGTGACCTTACTTTCAATGAAATCACTTTCTGAAACACTGGAGGTTAGGACTTCAACGTGTGAATTTAGAAGGGCACACAACTCAAGACAAACAAGTGCTACAAATACCTCATTATACAGACAGATCATAATTTATTAATTCATTCTGATGTAGATGCTTATTTGGCTATTCCCGCCCCCTCAAAAGCAAAGATCATGAGGGTTGGCATCGCTCGCTTCCTCGTGCTGAGCTTCCTCTGTGTACATTCTTCCCTTCTTGGTGCCTTTTTGCTGACAGGCTTCAACCCGGTTAAGACCCTTAATGATCAATAACAATATGACAGTCACTGACTTGTGACTTTTACAAACTGAGCTCTTATTGAAGTCTCCCTTTTCAGATTCTCGATCAAGAAGTCATTATGCATAACTAGAGGAGCGTCTGACAATGATCCCTAGAATTTTGGAAATCTTTAGGGATAGCTTGTTATGAGAGATTTTTTATTTTTCAAATCAAAAGAGATATACTGAGGTAAGCATTCATGATACAAACTGACACATGTAACATGTTAACAGATACATACATCAACTTCTGCCAAAATAATCTTACATGGATACACATGCAGAAGTATACCTTAAATATCGGTCGTTTATTAGAGTGACAAAAAAGTGCATTTTACAGGTCTGAGAGTCAGCTGCAATTTGGATGCGCCAGACTGACCTCCTGCTTCAGGCAAAAGAATGTGCTCAATTGATTTCAACACGCGTTTGCTCTACTGACAAAATTCAAGGACGTTGAAGCTGCTGTGCAAACATACTTCCCCTGATCTTCCATCTGCCGACATCTCAAAGTAGGTCATATGACCAAACTAACAACAGTAGTGCAAGGTCCTCTCATCCCCCGTAGAGAAAAGGGGAGTGAGTATTTGATGAAAAACAAACCAAAAAAAAAATGCAAGAAGTTTTCTAGATAGATGACATCAAGGAAAGAGGGCAGGGAGATGAAATTGTTTATCTTTGAACTGGTGATTTCCTCAGATCAGTGTAGGATTTCCAAGAAGGACATCTTTCTTTTCTGATGTTAATGAAAAGATACAGTGGTGACTGTATGAGCCTGCTTGGGCTAATGTAAAAAATACCACAGACTGGTTAACTTAAACAATGAAATTAATTTTCTCACACACTTAATGGCTGAAAAATTACGATCACAAGGTCAGTAGAGTTGGTTTCTCTGGAAAGTGCTCATGTTAGCATGAAAATTACTGTATTCTCTCTGGCTTCATGTGGCCTGCCCTCTGTATATGTCTGTTTCCAAACTTTGTATAAGAAAATCAGTTATGGGCCACACTGATGACCCCATTTTGTATTCTCAGGCAATGGAAACTAGGACTCCAGTGTACGAATCCGAAAACACATTATTCCAGGCCATAGAGATTAGGCCCTGGGACCCAACAGAGGTAGATTGGAATCCGTCATCTGCTACTTCTGAGCTAGATGAACAGCTTCCCTAAACTCTCCAAGCCCCAATTATCTCTAGAACTGAGTACTTTCCACAGCTAATTTCTTTGCAATTGGTGGTTTTAGGAATAAACAAGGCGATGCATATAAAATGCTTATTGTACAATAAGAAACAGACACAATTATTGTTGCAATCATTATTTTATGAATAAATATCTTGACAAAATATGTTCTTCATCAAACACTATACACAACATAGAGCAAGTGCCAGCTATAAAGTAGTATAATGTAAAAATCGCATTGCAATATCAAAGAAAATTTTGTATAGCTTGCAGACCCAGAGCAATTCCTAAATATTATTATGCCTTTCAACAGTAACCTGTTTATATCAACAACAACAACAACAACAACAACAAAGAAGTTTGTTAGTCTTTCCCTATAAAGTTGATTTTGTAGCCAACGAAACTGGGACACGCGGAAATTTCTTTATTTGGCTCTCAACTTAGAGTCAGCAGAAGACAAGCTACTCCTAGAATCCAGTCTTTTCCTACCAGCATGGCTCACAGAGCTAAGCCGAACTGACTTCACTCTTTGCTTTGATGGTCACATTCAGCTTGATTGGAAAGTTACACTATATAATTTCACAGTGATTACATGCCCCAGAAGATCATTTTGTAAGTAAATGTTTTGAAACCAAAGATAATCATTGTTATACAACCATGACCCTTTTTCGTATGCCATATTCTCCACCACAGATCTAACCAAGCTATGGTTACACTTCAGAGTCTCAGAAACTTGACCTGCTCTGCTTTTCTGAAACTCCAGCCTCACTGGGTATCTGTTCTCTGACCTCTAGCATAACTCTTAACCTCACCCCAGAAGGATACAGGCATAGAAAGCTGCCACAGTCCTCCCAACACCAGTGCTGGCAACGTAAAACACTGGGACAAACCGGAAGAGAATCTTTGGATTATAAATCGTTCAAAAGTGGGGCATCTTACGCAAAAGCTCTGAAATATTCTCCTGCTGTCTGGACATCACTAAAGGGCTCTTCGCAATTACACTGCCTCATTATCGTCAGGAACCCCTCCAGGCTGGAGGGCTCTGCCCCAAAGTTGGTACCTCAGGGCTACATTTACCTAGTGACTTCACAGGGCAGCTCGTAATTTTGACTCCCCCTAGTTTTCTATTGACAAATGAAGCTCTGAGCTACAGTAGCAAACAAATTAATGGTAACTCTTCTGTTGGGCAATCTACATTCCCTTCATTTTAAAATTTGTCTCACAAATTTACACTATTCCCATTTGTAGAGATTCATAGTGAGTAAGACTAAGAGATATTATACATTGTAGACCATTCACATTTTGGTAATGAGGCCATAATTTTCTTTGCCCCCTACCCTCGCCACCACTATAGTTTTAAATTGCTTTGATGTGGCAATTATGGTGTCCCTCTCTTAAAAAATAAAATTAATTAATTTTTAAAGGAGAGGATTTATACACCAAGTTAGACAGTCGAGTCACTCCTAGAATTTTGGAAATTAAAAAGCAACATAAATTCAAGAAGAAATGACATAATTATTCATCTGCTAGATCCTAATAAAATTACTAATTAAATAGATTTTTTTTCTGTTTTCTGAATCTTGCCTGGCTCCGAGTCTTAAGATCCATGTTCTCAATACTTTCTTTCTGTTAGTAACAATATCCAGTATCCTCCAGCAATAATTTTGTGTTACTTTGGTCTAAATAAATATGACTAACGTCATATCTCTATCTAAAGTGTCTGCATATACAGGTAAGTAGAAGGTTTCAGAGTGTCACAAAATGCCACTCAACGTCTCTCACGGTTCACAGACATGCTTATTCAAGTCCATCCCTGCAACAGATTTTTGAGGCCAATGGCTTCTCACATTGCAACTAACTGAAAAACCATCTAATATTCACCCCTACTAAGACTCTCATAATCAATAAAGATTGTATATCAAGCAAAAATATCTACAGACTAATGCGCAAACTCAGATATACATGCAGAATCCTATAATAGAGTTATCTGGATACACGGGGACATTTCAAGTATTTTGACAAAGGTTAAGTATGGGTTTTACTTTCACAGGTATAGTAAGAGGTCATTTCGTTTCAACAAGCCAGAAATTTAATTCTTTTTTTCAGAAATTTAATTCTTGAAAAGAGAAATTATCATGTTAGGTTTTTCCCAACTTACCTAAAGTCTCTTTCCCTAGTGGACTGGAGGAAAAGTAGACCGTAGATTTGTTTTTTTATTATTATCTCACAATTGAAAAGGCTTCCGTAAATCAGGTCATTCTATGACCCATTCCCTATTAGAATCTTGAGTTTGACTGACCAAGTCTTTTCTTTGTCATAAGATATATTTATGACTCAATTGAAAATGGACAGCCAATTAATTAGGAAGTACAGACCTAAAATAGAGCAAGGAAAAATTCAAAATATGAGTAAGTACAAGGTGTGTGATGAGACTTGTCATGAATTACGCTGAAAACTTTGAAATTTTATTTTACAGTGCACATCTGGGGTCAATTCACATGCAAATTAAGTGAGTGAATAGGCCACCTCTTACCTGAAGTGCGGCATAAAGAAACAAGGACTGCCAACTTCAGGTGGTTGTCCCTTGCAATGATTAAAACATTAAGATATGGTGACAGCTTACTACTTAACCTAGCATGGACCCACCATGTGAAGTCTTAAATATTTCAGAATAAAGTCTATAACGTTTAATGGAAAAATCTATAACATGGAGTAAGTTGCAAAACGTTTCTCAAACTGTTTATAAATTTCACATAATAGAGCTATCACTTAGGGAAAAATATTTTTCAAAAGGCTACAGCCTAAGACAGGAATGATGGTGCTCACCTGTAATCTCAACACTCAGAAACCTGAGGCAGGAAGACGGTTGTGTATTCAAGGCCAATCTGGGCTAGAGTGAGTTCAGGACCAGCCAGGACTGCAGGGTGAGACCTTATCTCAAAAGAAAGAAAGAAGAAAGAAAGAAAGAAAGAAAGAAAGCAAGAAAGAAAGAAAGGAAAACAAGCTACTGCCACTGCCAGTACTTTAGACTTAAAACTAGTTATACACTGATATAAAAACTAGAAGTTAAGATTTACACAATATAAAAGTTTCTTTGCCTTTCAGGTTGTTTTACCTATCAGGATTTGGGCTTACAACTTTTTTAATATAGTATACATATATTTTACATGTATAATTGTCTTTGAATTATGGTTTGTGCTGTTTCTTGTGATCATAATCTAAAGAAGGTATTTAAATATGTATTTAAGAAAAAGTCTCCATACCTGCTAAGTAAGCAAATAAGACAGTCTTACTAGATCAACAATGAGAATATTAATATTACTGAATAAAGTCAAATATTCAGCTATAAATATGTAAGACACAAGTTTTTCGAGACTATGTGTCTGACAATGTATATTTGGTTCATTAAATGTCAATATCAGAAAACACATATCAATAAAAATACAGTATATATATAATAATATATGAAATCTCTTTAAAGATATTATAAAATGTGAAACATGAGAAAAATATATAAAATACTTTTGAATTTTCAATAACTAGCCCATAGATAGGTACAACATAAAAATTCATGTGGAGATATACTCAGCTTCATAGAATCGAATTATGGTAAGGTAACAGGATAGATTTAATTCCATTTTTAAAAAATAGTATACTCCAAAGCCAATTTATATTTCCACTGTGGTAGCTGAAAATTTTTAATCAGTTAAGAGAAAAACAAGAAAGGCTTTGAGGAGCACTCACTTTTCGATGCGCCACTTACCAGAGAGCTCAGATCCCACAAAGCTCCATTTGTGATACGTCAGCCATAGCCAGTGATGGGTGGGGTCACCGACTAATGACTGTTAGAATATGGCAAGTCAAACAATGAGTGGCTCCCTCAAAGATGTCCACATTCTAATCTTTGAAACAGTCAGACATGTAGCTTTATGTGGCAGTAGTTTCCTTCCAGTCGTGATTAGATTGGGGATCTTGTGGTGGAGAGATTACCTAACGCAACCTAAGTGGGTCCAGTGGAATCCCAAAGACTCTACAAAAGGAAGAAGGATCAAACTCATTGGTTGATGTAAGGATGAAGACAGAGATAAGAATGGGTGAGAGTGAGAATGTTACACTGTAGATTTGGACCACAGGGAAGGGGCCATGAGCCAAGAAATGTGGGTGACTTCCAGAAAACGAAAAACACAGGGTAACAGATTCTTTTCTAGAATATCCAGAAGGAAGCGGCCCTGATTAAAACTGACTTTAGACCTTTGGCCCAGAGCTACTACTTTAAGCCAATAAGTTGTATCTATTTGTTGAGGTAGCCATAGAGAACCAGTACAATGAGATTTAAATTATGATAAAATATGCTTCAGAGCTACTCATTCTCTCTGTCTCTCTCTCTCTCTCTCGGTCTCTCTCTCTTTCTGTCTCTCTCTCTCTCTCTCATACACACTCACACTCCTCCTCCTGAAAAGTTTACTCTTTGCCCCTTCGTATTAGAATTGGATTTGGCCACTTGAGGTTTTGATCAACCGAATGTTCCTGAACACAGCAACTAAGAAGTGGCCAAGTGTTGAGTCATTGAACGCACTGTCCTGTACCACTGTCAACGCTATGAGAAGGGTGACTCCTGCGTAGTGCGGCTCCCTCATCCAGGACCCCAAGAGAGAAGACTACATAGCAGAACTTGTCTGAAAAAGGCCCAGCTGATTAAGTCTGCAGTTGAGTTGCCCTGTCACACCCAATTAAAATCAGACAAGGCCCAGAAAACCTGAAACTATAAGTTTTGTTTCAAGCTCTGATTTGGGTAGCAATTGTTGCAAGATCATCCTTCAAGTTAAGAAATTCTGGGTGTCTGGTACAACCAAGCCACTAAGACCGAGAGCACAGAACTGCCTGGTGCCTAATAGAAATTCTCTTCCTGGATGCAGGGTTCTGACGAATTGGGGACACCCTGGAGAAAGCTTCAGTGTCCCAAGAAGCTATGAGAATACAATCCACCTCTTCCTCAGGACTGTGGCCACCTGGTCCCCATAGAGCCAGTTCCAAACCCTTTACAGAAATTAAAAATGTATACATATTAACTTAAGAGATTTTAATTCCCATATATCAAAAAATCATAAATTATATTAGAAATAGCTTAAACTGCTTCCAAAGTTCCTCTCAATTATGTTAAAGATGTGTCTACATTCACAAGGCATACTTACATATGCAGAGAGACATTCAGTAAGGACCTACTGTTTGTTACATTTTGCATATATTACCTCTTTTCATATTTGCCGTCTTTTCTGGCGTGAGTTAACGTTCTAATATCTTGCACCTGAAGAAGAGCAGCTGCTATTTTCTGAGTAACCCATGTGCCTTCCTGTGTTCACTATCTTACTGTTTGGTGACCGAGACTCAGAGACTTAGAAACTTTCCCTAGTCACAGAGCCTTCAGGGAGGCAGAGACGGAAGTAGAACCTGCTCCTCCAGACACAAAAGACACAGAGATGGGATTCTCTAGGCTCCCAACTCTCCTACTGGCCCCAATGTCATGCCCAGAGTAAAGTGCAAAAGGAAAACATTTTGGTCACAACCACCCTTGGCATTTGACAGTACATCGCTTTTTATCATCTACCATCTTTTCAGACACGTGGGACAAAATGTGGCATTCTTTCTAGATAACCCAAAGAGGGTTTCCAGCTTCAATTTATTCGGTCCCTGCCGCGTATTTCTCAGAACCCTGCTTCCCTAGTCTGTGGTCATGTGGTAAAACTCATCTGGAACACATAATGTTTATACTGACTTGCCTTTTTTATTCCGTTTTCACTTTTTAGTGTAAAAGCAAAGCTCTTTTGGGTTCAGTCATGATTTTTACTCTCTTCATGGCAATGGCTTTTAGAGACAGAAGTGATAGCGGTTTCCATATTCACATTTCCCAGTAAACTTGTCAACAGAAGTTCTCAGCTCTCATTAATCACCGTTAGTCATTCCTTCCATGTAAATGAGGAGTCCTTGAAGTGATGTGAGCTGTGCTGGCTGCTGACTCCATGGCAAAACTGAGAATAATGTTTCTTCTCTTGTTCAAAATTTGAAGATGAGTCTTAATTTACGGGCACTGAAAACACTGGAGGATAAGTTTATCCTGAAGATGGAAAGAAAATGAGATGGTATCTCTTGTTCTAAGAAAAAAATAAAGAGAGGGAGAGATGAGAAAATAAGGCAGGGTATTCTCTTAACCTTGTACTCATGTGAACCTGGTGGAGACTGTCTTGAACATGCTGTTGAAATCAAGAAGTAAACTGAGGAGAATCAAAACTGAAAGCTTCCTTTTTTCCGCATGCACAGGTGTGTGTCTGTGTGTGTGTGTGTGTGTGTGTGTGTGTGTGTGTGTGCGTGTGTGTGTGTGTGTGGTTTTCTTCAAGTGAGAAAAGCAGCTGGTGGTTTCTTTCATCTGAAAATTGTTTTGGCGTGAGGTTGCCCTTTCTGAGTTCCGGATCAACTACTTAGGTGGGATTACAGGATTGGTTGCTGGAGCTGTGCCTTCAGTCTGCTCCTGATTTCCTGTGTAATTTGGAGATCTTAATCTCTATACCTTGTTTCTTCATCAGTAACTTCATTCTAATACGTGGGCTGGGGGGAGGGGTCAGAAGGAGGTCAAGAAAGTGAAGAAGGAAATACAGGGATCAGGTTTCATTTCTTTCTTTTTTACCTTCTTTCTTTTTCTAAAAGAGTAGTGTGAGTCACATGAATATCTCATCATGCCCACATGAGCCACAAACTCCTCATTCTTAAAATCAAATAAATGTAGGAAGTATTAAGGTTATATGGGAAAAATTTAATATAAAGAAGTGATAAGTATTTGAAGATTTAGATACATTTAACCTGGCTTAAATGTTGCATAAAGCATACAAGTACATAGTCCACGGAATTCCATCAGTGCACTTTCCTCTATCCATTAAGAGTAGCTTGAAATTTAAATAGTTAAATTAAGTTGAAAGAAAGAATGATAAGTACATGTAAGTAGAGATACAGAAATTACAAAATCATTATAATTCTTTAAATTTATACTGTGGAAGAGATATAAAATTGGGAGGCAGGGTGTGTACATGTTACTACACAGCTATCTGGGACTCCCTTGCGTAGCACCAAACAAGCAGCCTGTTCTATGGTCCCTTTTTCTCTTTGTGTTTGTCCCCAGAATTGGTAGGACCATTAAAGTGCCTAAATTCACAATGTCCTTCCTTGTACAATATAGCAATAGTTATCTCCATTTTCCAAACAAGAAGCAGGCTTAGAAATACGCAGTGACTTGCTCAAAGTTAATAAATAACAGTTCTCAAAGTAACATGCAAATCTGTTGACTCTGAGCATAGAGTACTTTACAGTGTAGCTTCAAAATTTCCCTCCAGTTGGCAGAAATCGTTTCACAAATGGCTTTGGTTAGAAGATAATTGAAACAAAGGACCACCTTTTACTGTTTGCTAATTTGTTCAGTTTGGTATGTACTAGAGCAGTCATTGCCAGGCCACAGCTGAAGTGCAATCCTTGAGATGTTGTGAGAGCAGTGTCGTTGATTACTCAAAACTTCACTGTGTCTTGTGCGGGCACCTCTTTCTCATTAGACTCCTGGCTTGGCCTCCTTCGTTTTATGCCGAGACCCTCTAGGATAAGTCTCATCATGTACAAAAAGCTTGTGACCTGGAACTGGAACCAGAGACTGACTGTATCGGTTTCCTCTAAATGTTAAAATACAATGAATCACCACCTCTCATACTCAGATGTGAACACCATTACGTTCGATGTCGTGTTCCAGTCTAGTGAACACAGTGACGACCTCTCTTTCTCTTCCTGGCCTCACCCTTCCCAAGGACCGTAAAAAGGGAAGAGACGGGTGGGGTCTTCCCTTTGCACAAGTCAGGTTTCCTGAAGTTTCCAATTGTTTCCACCAAAATTAATCTACCAATTAGTAATTAATATTCTGAAGTTACCATCCTTTCAAAGGAATTTCCAAATCCTTTCAGATAAACAGACATCATTTCCCAAGTGCATGAGGGGGAAGCAGAAACACCCCTACCTGCCTGTCCTCGTGTGCAGGAACATCTAAGTCATTATCTCTTCTAATTCTGACACAAAAATTTCCACCCGGGACAAATGACAACTCCATCACATTAGCCTTGATTGGGAAAATTCTAAACCATATTACTAACCTTGTCATCCTTGTCATATTTTGTTATGTGGGTATTATTCCGGTTCCTCCACTGATACCTATTCAAGGAAAACTAAGCGCAGATGAATTACGCCAAGGAGAAAAATTAGAAAAATAAATTCTCTAATAAAATTCTCAGTAATAGAGATAGAAGAGGAGAGAATACAGAAAGGAGGGAAAGAAACATATAAAAATTAGAAAGCACTTCCTTATCACTCACCAAATCGGTGTGGGTGTAGATCTGGCTTGTGCTGTAATGTTAGAGGGGAATACCTAAATCGACAGGTGTTTGACTACAACTGTGTTAATACGGCATGGGCTAGCACTTCTGTCAAAGTCCTTTAAGAGCATACAAGACTGTCCTGTTTGCTGTGGCGACAATCTTATCGTCCTATTCTGTACTTACCACCAGTTGGGCTTCTTCCGATGGTCCGCTGTAACTAACGTCTGCCTGGTATCTCTGCCCAAATGTTTCAGAAGTATCAGAAAAACATATTTTAAAATTAAGCAACTCTTCCATAACATAAGTAAAGTGAAAAAGCACGTGAAATTCCTAAATATGGAATAATTTACACTTACTCAAAAATATATTTAACAAAATAATAATAATATTTGTGAATAATAAGATGCAAAATAATAATAAGCTTCTTTTTGGCTTGGTTGGGTTTGGTTTTTGTTTTTGTTTTCTTTTGTTTTTGTTTTGTTCGGTTTGGTTTTGGCAATACTGGGCATGGAACCAGGGATTCTGTACCACTAAGCTACATCCCCAGGCCTCTATACAGTTTTTTTTTCCACACAAGGTTTCTGTAAATTACCCAGATAAGATTCTACCTTGCAATCTTCTTGCCTTAGCTTCCATCAGTGCTGGGATTGAAAGCCCGCACCACCACACCAATCTGATGGAAGCTACTTTAAAAAAACTAAATGAAATATGTGGGTATGGCAATCTAATTACTCTAATTAATGCTATTGAGGTATTCACTTGTTTCTCTGTCCCCCCCTAAGCCCACAGGTAATTATTAGGTTAAAGTGTTATTGCCTTAAGTACCTTAATTATAGCCACATTGTGTTCCTGTGGCACTGCTCTCCCCTAATCCTTTGCTGAGCCTGTTTTTTTCCTGTCCTTATCTATCCTTTCTCTTTTTCTATTCACTCTATTACTTGGGAATTTGCAAGGGCCAACTGATTCAAAATCAAGTCATCTTTATTTTTAAGAGAATATGAATTATTAATCACTGTAATCAAAATAATGTATCAGGAAATAGGCATTTCTGGAAGTGAATATTTTGCCAAGTCTCTGTTTACTGTGTACAGTCTAACTGTTCGGGGAGGCACTATGCACTTTAGACCATTTCGTAATGTGGTATTGCTTGCAGTTTTACTTCTTACCCATCCATATTTACTTCCCATCCATCTATAAAGTATCTACTTGCATTATAATTTATTATCATAAATAGTTAAACTCCAAGCTAATAGCTAGAGCAGAATGAGACCTCTTGTTCTTGAATCAACCTTTTTCATGGCTTCTATTTTTAGAACAAGTTAGGTAGCGTGGGGTGTGCCCAGTAGGGTGAGTGTGAGGAACTGTATAAAACCTTACAAGCAAAGATGAAGCCTATTGGTCAGATTGTGCCTTTAATCTGTAAAGCATGACATCATGAGTCATTTACAGGAAAGGGTAGAGTTTCCTCCTGAATTCATGACAGCATGAAAGTACCATTTAGAAGGTAGAGTGGACAAAACGAAATTGTACCTCTCAGGTAGAAGTCTTTTTCCCACGAGAAAGTGCACCTTTTATTTAAAAAGAAACCAATCTTTTTTGTTGTTGTTCTAGTTCATGTGTAAGTGAATGGAAGCTTATGAGCTCATTGGCAAAATATTGAGAACTCTCAAAGCAATCTAAATCAGGCTGTGTAAAAATATAGCAAAGAGCGATAACCTTATTTAAGGAAATAGTATAAATAGATTTTTAACTTGAGTTGAGAAATTTTTCTAGCAGCATAAAAATGCAATCAAAGTGCCATTGTTTTTTGAAGAGGACTGGACAGTTAAAATTGCTGGCTTGTCTTGCAATCCTCATCTTATAATTTACAAGCTAGATACTTAGTAACTCCCAAAGTTTGTATACTTAATACTAACGTCCCTGAAAACTAAAATTTCATGTAATCTTGAACATCAAATTGTGTCCAAGATAAAACTCATTCTTTCTTATGATGATTAAATTTTTAGAAGAGATATGAGTGGTAATTAAAAGTAAAAGTTGCAAAAATTGAATAACACTGAAAACAATATCTTTGCTTTTCAGTTTTCTAATTACAAATATGAAGTTCCAGAATCTTCCACATTACCTTGGGAATAAATTTAAATGAGGTATGTAACAGTGTTAGTAATTCAAGGCATAACACTGTGTTGTAATTAAAACTTCAGAGAATTTGGGAGTAGCATAGAAAAGAGAAGCCTCGGTAGGTAGAACTGAAGTCTTCAAATATCTCAAGGCTAAGCCAGGGAAGTTTTTAGACATATTCCCTGTTATCACACATAGACACAAACACACAGGAACTAGCAGAAAAACTAGTTTGGGCTCAGTGGAAAAGAAAGACGATTCTAATAGAACTTTTAGCACCTGCAAGCTTCTCTCTCCAGTGGTGTTCCAACCTAAGAAACCAGTACGATGAGAGTGCTGAGAAGTTCAGACATCAGATTGGCAGCTGAACTATGTGATCTGTCTAGTCTGCCTTGCAAAATTAAAAGTCTCAGTTTTGAAACTTGTAGAGTTTAATTATCATTGTATTCTTACTCGCAGTATTCTTTGCACACATGTCAAAACTACCTTAAGTGTGGGTTTGGCAAAGCTCTGAGGTACTCTGGTAGGAGCAAGATTTCAGAATTCTCGTCATTTTATAGTAGCGAAAAAGTAAACAAGAGGCAATATCAGGTGCGAACATAGCAGCAAATAGAGTAAAAAAATCTGTATATACAACAGGCTGGGAGAGGAGGAGGAAGGGGCAGAAGGCAAGGATGAAAAGGGACCCAACAGCACCCTAGCTGAAGACCAACACCAATGAACGAATCAAGAGAGTTTGAGTTTAACCAAATTGACGGGACCAGTGTGCTTGGCGTCATCACTGTAGAAGACCCCAGCTTATATGTAAGTAAATAAAGCATGTCAAAAAATAATTATCATCAAAGTAATTTATATAACTATCAAGAAACTGTATGAACCAGATAATTAAATAAATTATATAAAACCTATTTACCTCAAGTCCTAACTTATTCTTTTTCTCAATATCAGTGTTCTTATTGTTATGTTGTGAATTACTCAGAAAATTTCCTCTAAAATCTGTATCTCTGGCTGACTGGAAACACCCTGGGTGCCCTCTGAACGCAGTGCCAAGGTGCACAAAATGTTCTGAAGTTCTTTGGGAGTACCCAGCCTTTGCCTAGGAGGCCTGGAATCGCCTCTTAGACCAAATCCTTCACCACCAAATCCAAAATATGCCCGATATTATTTCAAGGGAACATAAAATTTTGTTTAATAAATTTTGGAGGTGTGTTGTTGCTAGGAGTAAAGATAAATATCACCAATAAAGAGATCTGTGGTCAGACATGTTCATTTTCTATCTTTCTAACTCTCAACCAAAAATATATGTTTGTATATAGATACACCTAAGTTGCCTCAGGTGAGCCCCAACACCTTATTATCTAGAAATTTTACAAAGAAAAAAACATTAGCTCTACAAACTGGTTAGAGTAGCATACCAGCT
The DNA here is from genome assembly GCA_004027205.1 of Ctenodactylus gundi. Taxonomy (NCBI): domain Eukaryota; kingdom Metazoa; phylum Chordata; class Mammalia; order Rodentia; family Ctenodactylidae; genus Ctenodactylus; species Ctenodactylus gundi. The sequence goes on along the minus strand of PVKB01002436.1, from coordinate 95,905 downwards.
AATGTCTTTCTTTCTTTCTTTCTTTCTTTATTTATTTATTTATTTATTTTTGAGATAGAGTCTCACTCTGTAGTCCAGGCTAGTCTTAAACTAATGACAAACCCCAGCCTCAGCCTCCTGAGTCGTAGGCCCCAACTAATGTCTTTAAATCTGATGCAAGTACTGTACTAATTCTATAAGTTGATTATGTATAAACACATGTTTAAATTCTAATAAAGGAGATACATTTCTAGCAACATTTCTTAAATTAACATGTAAATATAAGTAGCTAAAAAGTCAATTTTAGGTAAATATGGCATGATCTGTGGCTTGTCTAAAAAAGCTGAGAACCAACAGTGTTCAAACATCTCACCAGAAATGAAACTTTTGGAACTCAAAGTTCTTGAAGTACACACACACACACACACACACACACACACGCATACACACACACACACACACACACACACACACACACACACAAATCATCCTATCATAAAAATAGCAGTGTTTCATTCCTCATTTTTAAAAATTCTTACCACTGGAACCACTAAAGTAATTGCCCAAGCTATAAATCATTTCAACAGAAAGCAAATACACTCAGAGAAAAAAATGAAACATACTTAACTGGATGAAAATCATAAACTAAGCAGGAAATTTGAACCAATATTTTGAACTTATATGACAATAAGTTAGTTGTGTTTTGCTCTAATAAGAAAACATTTAGTTTGTTGCGATCAAATAGAGTCCAGATGAAGGTAAGGAAGTCAGAATTCTCCTCTCACCTGAATTTCAAGATGATCCAGAAACAAACAACTCAAGAATGTTTGAACTCAGGTTAGACTGGAGTACCTAAGTGGTACATGACTGCGCATGCGTGCATATGCTTGTGTGTGTGTGTGTGTGTGTGTGTGTGTGTGTGTGTGTGTGTGTGTGTGTGTGTGTGTGTGACTTTGGGGATCATTCCCAAAGCTTTTTCACCGAGCTATGCATCCAGACCAATTTTTTGTTTTTGATTTTCAGACAGAGTCTCACTAAGTCATTAAATTGCTCAGGCTGGGCTTAAACTTGCAGTCCTCCTGCTTCAGCCTCCCAGATTGTTGGGACTGTAGCGTTATCTTTGATCAATTGTATCCTTTCTCCTTTTCTTCTACTCTCCTTCTTGAGTCTTACTCTTTCAAGAAGAGAGTTATCTCAGTTTTAAAAAACAAGTTCTCAGACCTCCTGATGTGAGACACCAAGGTGATTTACACTGTGACTTGTGGCCATAGTCTAGCTGATCCTGCAGCTGGCAGTGTGGGAACTGCTAGTCAGACCCATGTTACTCAAAATCATTCTTAAGTACCAACCTAGCCACTTCACTGAGAAGCAGCTATCAAAGATAATTTACCAACAGCAGAAAGCCTCACTGTTGGTGTTTCTGTCCCTCCTACCATGGGGACCTTCTTGGAACTTGGTCAAATGGATTTCTGTTTACTCCAACAGTACAAATAGACATGTAAGAAAATGTGATGGTATCTACACTGTCTTCCAATTTTTCAGGAATTTTTTATACATTTTCTTTTGTTTGATCTTTGATTCTTTCTTTCCTGCACTTTCTCTTCCACTGGGACTTCATTTTACTATTAGCCTTTCAAAGCACGTGACATTTTTCTAAGTGAATTTACCCTATTTAAAAAATGTGGAAAGCCACAGAAATATCCATCTGGGGAGAAAGAGAACCGACAAGAATCTGAATTCACAGCCAGCATTTGGGGGGCAAGAAAAGTTTTTGCTTTGTTTGCCCTGATCAATCCAGCCCATAAGTTTTTGGGTTTGCTGAGAGATAAACTCAAGAACTCCTATACTGAAGTATGATTCTAAAATTTCCTAGTATATCAACAAGTTGAATCAGAATTACTTGGAAACCTTACTAAATATATAAATCCTTTAATCTAAGCCTAGATATGCTTAGTCAGAACTACTTTGGGGGTCAGGGAGAGGGCATGGAAATTTGTATTTTTAACAAGCTCTTGAATCATTCTTAATGCACAGCACAGCTTAAAAACTAACACTTTAGTACAGCTGACTCAATTTATAACTTCCTTCGTCTTCCAAAAAGCTACTAGAGGGAAGGTCCTTCTTTTGCTGCAGTTGTTCATTCAATATTTAAGAGTCTGGGTCACACTTCTATATTGAAAAAGAATATTAGCCTGACTTTAAATATGACAATTACTTTTAACTTCTCACAAGACAGTTAAGTGCTTAACCAAGAAAACATATATTCAGTAGATCATAATTTTCAAAGTGATTTTTTAATTTTTTCCTTTCGAATACATTCTAACTGCCAAGTATGTATTAACCTTCCCATTTTATTCCTCACTATGAATACCAATGGACTGATAAAAGAAGTTATTAACATTGAATATTATTAAGGACTGAATATTTTAGGTAAATTTATAATGATACGTGTTGACATTGGAAGCTTAATATCTATTAGAACTAAGAGGGTGGATGACTTCATGGATGTTACGTCAAGGAATCGGCACAAGGCCAATACAGAGAGAGCAAGGTGCTTGGTTTAACAATGTGCTATAATCTAGGAAATTTTAATCCACCTTCTCTGTAAATTTGTGTCTTGCACATTAAGTCCAGAGGCGCAAGGAGACCGCAAGACCAGAGAAGATGCAGCAGTTTCTGTCACATCTGATATTCAGAGCACAGAGAGCAGGCTTGGCCAGCCGCAGTCTGGGCTCCTTACAGCCTCAAGGAGGCAGCCAACTGAAGACTCAGGCCGACATTGTCATTGACATTGGTGTAGGCAGCAACGGCAGCAGAAGGGGTGGCTCGAGCCAAGGCCTGGAGGAAACAAGGGCTTCCCTTGGGGGAAAGAGTTCAGCGTGACCTCGTTGGCCAGTCTATCCCCCAGCCCACTCTTAGAGCATCCGCCCACAGGACAACACTCCAGCCAAAGCGCAAGGACAGGAACATCCAGTGCTGGGACGATATATTTGTCACAAATCGTTACAAATAAAAAGTGCACACATAGACATGGAAATAAAATACTTCAAAGAACTATTAAGGTTGTTTTTTTTTTCAGAGTTTAGAACCCCTGGTTTCAAGAACATTGCAAAGCAGCAGGATCAGAAGTAGAAATTAAAGACCATTACCTTTGGTGGGAAAAACACCCATTTCACGTGATGCTTTGGATAAACTAATTATTGGTGAGGAAAACCATTTTAAATTTAATTTTTCCTCGTAATTGAAGGTACAGCAATAGAATAAATTTTATAAGTATCGTTGCTTATACACAAATCACATAATCAAACACTTTAAATTTCTTGTAAAACTTTTTGAAAATATAGAAATGTTCGTGGCATCATTGTTCACAATAGACAGATGTAAACAGCCCACATACACATCAAGGCACAGACAAAAAGCAGTGTACTATACAGAAAACGGAGTATTATTCAACCATAAGAAAGACTGAAGTTCTGCTACATACTATGATAAGCAAAAGCCTAGACAGTATTATGCTGGATAGGATACCAGAAATTAAAAAAAAGAAATTTTATATTATTCTATTTATATGCAGTATCGAGAATAGGCAAAAACATAAAGAAATGAAGTTTTTGTGTAGGCTGGGTGAAGGAAGAAATGAAGATTTACTCTTCCGTTGATACAGAATTTCTGTTGTACTGGTGAGAAAGATTGAAAATGAATTAACATTTTTGATAATCTTTGTACAACATTGGTAATATACTTTATGCTACTGATTTGTACGCTTTAAAAATGGCTAAAGTGCTAAGTTTATGCTGTGCGTACTTTATCACACAGAGAGAAAAATTTAAGGTGAATAATATATATAAATATCTCTAAAACAAATCTCTGAATTCTTATAAAACACACTGTGTGGGTCTTGAATTACTTTTACTTTCCTGTATATTTAATGTCTTATGAACTAAAATTGAATTTTTAAAAAAAAATCTCCCAAATTTTTTGCCACTTGAAGGCTCAAAGTCGATGACAGATTCAGTCATTGCTAGGATCAGTTTAGGGAAAATTATAAGCAAATGAGAAATTTGAGAGTATTTAACTTTCTCAAAAAAATAATAGAATTTTACAGCTGAAGAAAATTTCAGAGATCGCGCAGCCTTGTATTTCTCAAAACTCCATCCATCCCACAGTACATTCACCATGACAGGCGTCTGGGCCAAGCCGCCTCGAAAGTTCATCCTTTGAATATCACTTCTTGGTCATTGTCTGTGTGCCTTGACCTCATGTAAAGCCCAACTTGGCCTCAAACTCAGGACTCTCTTATCTCCGCCTCCAGAGGGCCGAAATGACACATGTGGACCACCGTGCCCAACCAAAACTCACGTTTTTAACAAGATCCCCCAGGATCTGGCTGCTGCTTCGGCCTATCAAGTTTAGAAATACAATGTGAAAGAGAAGTATTCAGGAATTAGATGTACAGTGGAATATGATTCAGCCATTAAGAGGAACAAAATCACATTATTTACAGGAAAATAAATAGAACTGGGAACTAACATGGTAAGTGAAATAAGCCAACTTGGAAAGGAAAATGTCACATCCGCACTGCCATAGGAGCAACCTGGGGACTCTAGAGAGAGCATGGCACGAAGTAGAGAGGAGACTTTTAGAGAAGAGGACGGGGGGCGGGGCATGAGAAAGGAAGGGCGTAATGGAGGGCATGATGAAATTGACATGCATATGCAAGTATGTCAAAATAAAAGCCCCAGTCTATATAGCCAATATGTGCTAAAAAAAAAAATGTGTGTGCACGCTAGACCCTTACTTACCTGTTTCTATTCTCCAAACTTAATCACAGGTCTGTTTGGGGGGGTTAATTCAACCTCGTCATTTTGATAATGAGAAAACGGAAAATGAGAGGGCGGAGGGATCTCGCTCTGGGTCGGATGGCTGGAAAGAAACTCACCGATGGTCAGAAGTCAGCTCTCGGTATCGTAAGCCACTCCCAGCTAAGGTTTAATAAAATATAGTTTTGCTTTGATGAGCTCTCATAGCATGACAATTTATAAAGATTATCTTATGAAGCCTATTCTAAACTGAGTTAGCACTGCTCTAAAGCTGAAATCATTGGGTTTTTTCAATTTCAAACCATCTACTTCAAAATGTATTTTAGTCAGCATTGTGAAATATCATATGAAATTTTTATTCTATTGTAAAATTTAGGACAGGATGCCTTTATTAAAACCCCTTCCCTGGAGATGATCAATTGAGCTAGCGACTGAATGTTGTGTCGTGGCTACTCAGTTTCCAGTTTAATAGCACGACTCAAATCTCTCACTTTCCCCATGGTCCCCATTCTTCCAAACCCCAGCTGCGTTCACTATTGCTTTTTAGAGGAAGTGCCCCAGTGAAAGATCAGATATCGCCCACGTTATATCATAACCTGCTTGATGACTGCCAGGCTGTGTTTCCTAAGGACAAGGTGTGAACACTCCTGACTGAGACAGGAGCCCTTGAGTGGGAGGCCGGGTGGTGGGCCACAGCCATGCCGTGGGCAGGAAGAAGCTACGCCTGCTAGGCCACAGACCTGCCACTCTCCGTTCTGCCTTTTTAAAAAGACTTAGTTCTTAAATGTTCCCTGAGGTTCACTGAGAAACAAAGGAGGTTCGCAGAGACATTGGTACATGGAAACAAAATGTTTTGCCATATGCCTTCATAGCAAATTATTTCCCAGCTATAGTTAAATTCACTTTTACAAGTTCATCTGCAGTTATAACTCTGCTCAGCATCCGGCTGCTTCAGAGCGGCCATAGGGCGTATCCGTTACAGGCTGGATGACCTCTAGTGAGAGATGGGAGCCATATTCTCTGCCTCTCACCCACCCCAAATCAGAACACAGTGGTGACCATTGCATGCTATCCTATAAAGTTACCGCAGGGACCTGAGAGGTGCCTGTGATTTCGTTTAAGGCGGAGGTAATTGCTACAATACTAGCATCCCAGGGCTCCGCACAGGAAACAACACCATCAGGTTGCAAGGGCGGCTTTTTTTGTCTCATCCTAAAAAAGGAAGTGCCCTTGATAAATCATTTTCCTAATGGAAATGACAGAATTGCTCTCCCAGGAGGAAGGCGCAAACCACACGTCCCTCTCAGAGGCAGGAGGAAGGAAAAGCAGGGGCCTAACCGCAGGCTAGGATCTAAGGCTCCCTAGGGAATTGGTCCTGAGGTCACTCCTGAGAACCTTTAAAGTTATTGTTTGCACATAAAAGAGAATCTCCGCGAATTCCTTGTTCATTTAAAAAGTAAATAAATAAATAAGAAGGAAAAAATGTGTATATATTTCTTAAGTAAAAGAAAGGTTTTACACTTTACAATTCCATTTTATTAGTAATGCCAGGAATTAACTGCAAGTGTCAACTGGTGACATTTGTAGCTTTTTAGAAACAGTTGCATGATTTTTCTCCCATTCTCTGTGCTTTTCTCATTATTTTTAATTTTTAAAATAATTTTATAATTGGATTATAAGGTACTTGTTATTTAAAACTCATTTATTCTATATGATCTATAATAGAGGCTTAGATGCCTACCAATATTAGGATTGAGTTTGTAAGGTGGGGCACAAAGATACAGATAATATCATGAGATTTGGAAACCAGAACTAATAATTCACAGACCCTTATCTCTTTCATCCATTGGAAGGCTTTTATTAAGAATTTTTAATGAGCTTTGTGTATGGCATTTGGCAAAGAAACTTCTGCTCATTCTTTTTAAATAAAATTGTTAGCACTCAAAGTTTCTTTTCCGATCAAAATGTTAGGAAGTGCCACTCCCAAACCAGCTACTGATTTCTGAGAATTTGTGCCCAGGTCGCAGGGAATGGAAGGTCAGCTTTGCGGAAGAATCTAAACAAAATCAGCTGGAAATTTTGAGTGTGCTAGAGAGAGGAGGGTGCGGGGGGGAGGCGGGGTGACTGAGAAAAAGTGTATGGGTGCAGGGTCACAGTTTTATCAGATTCAACTCTGGAGATTGGCCAGATCTTTTGAAATGTTTTCCCATGATTAAAATTCTTATCTGTTGCACTTTTGGCATAATGGTTAAGTGATCTGGGCCACGGGCCCAAGATTGCAGTGGTAGGAGTTTTTTCATTTATTTATTTATTTTATTTATTCAATATTTATTTATTGGTTGTTGTGTTACAACACAGTTAATATAATTAGAGAAAAAATTCATAGTAAGTAGCCCATTTTGAGAAAGAGTCACAATTTGGAGGGTGTGTATGTGTGTGTGTGTGTGTGTGTGTGCATGTGTGCGCGCGCGCTATTTGCACTCCTCTTTCTCTGAAAATTATAGTGACCAACAAAAGAACTCCTAGGAATCTTTTTAAGAAGTCTCCAATCTCTTTCCTTTGCTTTCTAAAGATCTCCAGTGAGAAATCTAGGGGCCATATTCCCTAAAGCCAATGTTTCTTCGTATGTTCCACCGTGTATTGATACATCACCACACACACACACACACACACACACACACAGACACACACCTATCAATTGAATGTAAAAATCAGATAAGACAGCTTGTCTATTAAACTAGTCACCAAAAATTTGCAAAAACATGAAACACTTTTAATCTCTAGTACAGTAAATATCGACAGATATAACCTACCCAAACAAAAGCTCTTGCAGATCCTCAAATTTTTAAGGATGAAAAGGAGCCGTGAGACCAATAATTTGAAAACTTGCTAAAATAGAAAAATCTCTTACCATTTATATTTCAGGTACAGCATTTCTGGCAAGAGATAGAACCCCATCTCTATGTTTCTGAAGAACTCTGAAATATGTCTTCAGACTTCTGAGAACCTAAATAGTACATTAGAGTTGGTCACCCTGTTCTTCATCAATCTATAGGAGGACTTACAGGCTGTAGTCCTGTTGTACAGGGCAAACAGAAATTATCCAGAAAAGACAATTTTCTTCCAGAGTGACCAACAGTTCACTTCCGTCTTCAGAAAAAAAAAAAAAAGGCAAAGCAAAAACAACACATTTCACCATGCAGAGAATTGAATAACATCAGCATATTTCTATATTTTACTTAATAATTTATGATCTATTCTATGTGGAGATTCCAACTTAAACCAAGCCTTAGCCACTAAGTCTTCACCCCACTAAGCAGCTTAACAAAAACATATTCCCGTGTTACAGGTTGTAGAACAAGAAACCATGTTCACATTATTCTCATCCAACTATGGCTTCATACATGTTATTCTTGCTATAAATACCTCTTACACATTCCCTCAAAAAGTCAAGCTAAACTGTACTGCTCCATACTGTAATTTCTTTGATGGCTCTCCAAAAAAGCAACAACAGTTTTAAAAAAAAAAACTGATTGCAAACAAAAAGAACCTAACATTCTGCATCTCTCGATATTTCTGCTCTTTTCAGCAAAGTGACAAGGGACCTCTCATCAAGGAGTCTGCTCCCTTTGTCTCTAAAATGGGGCCAGGTGTGTGCTCTCCCCTATCTGTTAATATGATAAAATCACAGCATCCCACTTCCAAACCTAGACTTCTCGCTCTTGCTTTTTCCTTTAGCTTCTTCACACACACAGGTGTAGCCACGCAACCTCAGGATCAGAGGTCTCGCGGAGCCAATCCCTGTCACCCCGATCTGCTCCGGCACGCTTTGACGGCAGGTGCGTGAGCCCAACCAATTACAGGTATTTCTGGCAAAGGAAGAACCACCTGGCCAAACTACTGCATAAGCTTGTGAGAAATAATAAAAGGTTTTGCTTAAATTTTAGAGTTCCTTACTGTGAAGTGTTATTTTTGATCATAGGTGACTAATTTGATCATTCTCCAGTTTCCCCAGAGGATTTACCATAATTTCAGTAAGTCTCACACATATGGGCCTCATCGCAGGTAGTGTCGATATTATGAAATGTTTCTAAACTATTTGAGGCAATAAAGTCTATCTCAGTGGGTTTTCTTCTTTTGGCCCCATAAATACTTAATTAGCTCCTGATCCAATATGAAAAATTAGATTTCTAGGCAAAGAATAGGATTCTTTAAAATTACTCATTCTTCACTGAGCCCTCCTTTTTTATTCTTTCCTGTTAAAACAAAAAGAACTACATATTTAAGGACCAATCTTATCCTTTTTTTGCTTTTCCCCCACCCAAGGCTCAATATCTATGAACCCCCAAAATCAATGAACTTGGAAAATTTACACCTACACAATAACAGCTTAATTTGCCAGAATAAAATACTTTCACTTAATGGCTTTCACATTTTTATCATTGAAACTCTAGAGCTCTGTAATTTGTCTATCATTTTCATTATTGTATTATTCTGAAAACTGTTCAAAAGGAAAGTGAGTCACTGTGCCTGAGGAAAGCCTGGCTCCTGCTCCGTGGAGGCCTCGTGGGGCTGCCTACCCCTGGACGTCACTCCCACAGTATTGGCCATCTTCACCTTGGCTTTACTGAAGCCTTGTGCTATGAGCAGCCCAAAACAAAGATGGAAAGCTTCCCTTTCAGATCCTACGATTTCTCTCAGGTCTCCCTTTCCTCATTCCTACTTACCTCACTTCCCAATCCCCTAGAAAGAGAATGCATCCAAGGTTTTGACCCATGGAAGTACTGATTGATGACAGGTAAGCAAAAAGCCCTCTCTATAGAGAAATTGGAGCCGTATCATTGTGACTGTGGCTGGAGTTGCATTCAACAAGGTGATTTACTGGGTCTGAAATTTTGAGATGGCTTCAGCCACACAACTGATACCTCCGCCACTGTGACTACGCCATCTAAAGCCTGCCCAAGATCATACTGCTTGACGTGGCACTGGATTCCAAGAGGTCAATGACGGAAGCTTCTAGGATCCTTAAAACCTAAATCTGAGGTTAGGTGTATTCTACTAGTCAAAAGAAGGCACAGGTTCTGCTCAGGTTCATTTGAAAGAGTAAATAACTCACCATCACGGGAATGGAACGGGATAGAACTACGTATAGGAGAAGAACTGGCAGTCCCAAACCTTTTGTATCCCAATCACCAAGTGTTATTGGCTCATCACAGAAGAATGCGATACTCAAATGGAGACCGGGGAGAGTTTTGATCGGAGTTGGGAGCTTATGGAAAAGCCTCGCTGGGGAAGCGAAGAATTAGATGCTGGGGGAAACGCTGAAAGGGTTCGTGTAAGAGAACAACAGGAGAAAGCAGGATGGGTAAGGAAGGAAGGCTATGCATTCAGGAGAGAGCTTACAGACTTTTCCGTATATCCCACCTCATTTGATAAATCCCTCTTCAGTGACTATCCCCCTTCCTCATTCCCATCTTAACCTAAGTTTCAAAGACACGGGGAACAGACTACTTGATGAGAGGTGACGTGTCGCCTTGTTGAACAGGGCAGAGATGGCTGAGACATGCAGAAGGTTAGGTTCATTTTTTTTCAATCAGTTTTTTAATTGTTGCTTTTTAAAAAGTTTAAAAAAATGCTCAGCACCCACCTTTTAAAAACTGCATAAACTATCTAATCCTTACAGACACATGTTATGCCTCCAGTATTGGTATTTCCCAAGCAATCAAGGACATATAATTATAGCTTCAAGCAATTCTTGTTCCAAGTGGTCAAGAAATTCAATATTTTACTAAAACAAATAAATATACTACGTTTCATATGCCATACATGGACTATGTAGTGAGCAAGTTTTATGTAACTCAATGCAATATACGTAACATAAGAGACCAAAGCTACAGCGACATTAGGAAGACGGACTGGCAGGCTCAGGGCAGACCGGGCCACCTACAAAGGCTGAGGAGTTGGGGTGGGGAGAAGCACAATAGGATTATTTACCGAAACAAAGATTTTTTAAAAAGACATCTTTTCTTTCTTCTCTTTATACACAGTGAGATTGCAACATGGAAGGAAAATAGTGGGAAAGGAAGAATAAACATATGTGACATCCCAAAGAAAACCACTAGGAACTTTTTTAATATTATCCAAAATCCAGAAATAAAGTACTCCGGGACAGGGTCTTCCTGCCCCCTTCACACTGTAAGGCTCCCCTGGTAACGACCGTAGCAGACTGCTTCTGATGGCAAAAGACTTGATGATATTTTCTCACTCAAAATAGAGACATTCAACATCAACACGAAAGTACTAAATAAGACAAAAATATTAGGTAAACATATAAAAGTAATTATTTTTCTATTACTTTATATTCTAGTTTCCTCCTTTTGATAAGAAAGCTTTTTTAAAAAGCCTTTATTTTATAGCAGTTTTATGTTCATAGCAAAGTTGAGAAAAAAGTAATGAACCTCCCATAGGCCCTCTTACACACAATCTCTAAAACTATCAAAAACCCAAACTACAGTGGTGCCTTGATTGCAATGGATAAAGCTACATTCACAAGTTTTTCATTTGTGATACACATCTGAGTTTCCTGAGTCTTCTTTGTTACAGTTCTGAGAATTGAACTTAGCACATGGTAAGCAAACACTCTACCACTGAGCTACGACCTCAGCTCCCTCTGTGGCTTTTCGTGGCCAGATAGCCAATTCATTTTTGGTGGTGAATAATGTCTCATTGTTCATAAGTCATATTTTTCATTGATTCACCTAGTAAAGGATATTTTAGTTGTTTCCATGTGTTGGCAAATATGAGTAAAGATGATATAAACATTCGTGGTAAGGTTTTCTTGTGAACATGCGTTTTCAACTCATTTGGATAAATATCAAGGATGGTGATTATTGGATTATACAGTGGGTATGTGCTCAATTTCATACAAGTGACCTTTGTACAATTTTAATTGGGTTGTTTGTTTTCTTACTGTTAACTTTTAAGAAGTTTTTGTATATTTTGCATTATATTCTATTTTTGAAAGTTTTCCACTACTATATTAAAATACTTGGGGCAGACTACTTATGAAGAAAAGAGGTTTATTTAGCTTGTAGTTTTGGAGTCTGAAAGCCCAAACCAGTGGTGACGTCTTTGGTGAGAGCCTCCTTATTTGATCCCATCAACTCAAGGTGGAAAAAATCACAGAAGCATTTCGAAGAATCACATCTCAAACAGAAAAACAGATGTATGGGTGTGGTCAGGCTAGAGCTTCACAACAACTTATTCTCATGAGAACTCACTCAAGAGACCAGTATTCCTTTCTGGATACAAGAAGCCCAATGACCCAACATCCCCCACAAGGCTCTATCTTTTAAAGATTCCATCTTTTCCTAAGACCACTACACTGAGGACCATGTCTAACACCTGGACCCTTGGGTGACAAACCAAATCTAAGCCATCTCATAGTCCTTTATCATAAGCACTTTCTGTAAATATTGTATATTTAGTTTGTCATTTTATTTACTTTTATCTTTTACGGAGCAAACATTTTGAATGAAGTCCAGCTTTCTTTCATGAAGCTTGCCTAGCTGCCATCTCTAAAAATTATTGTCACACCCAAGGGTGTTTAGATTTTTCTCCTATGTTGTCTTCTAAGAATTTTAAAGTGTTCAGTTTTATGTCTGAGTCTACGATCCATTTTGAGGTGCTTTTTATAAAGGGTGTAAGGTCTATATACTTTTTTCCTTTTTTAAAAAAAAAAATATTGCATGTGGTATCCAGTCGTTTCTGCACACTTGTTGTCCAGGCTGCCTTGCTCCACTGTACTCTCCTTAGCCCTTTGTAAAAAGTCAATGACTTGTATTTATGTAGGTCTGTGTTTAGGCTTTCCACCCTATTCCATTGACCTAATATATAACCCCTTGCCAACACCAGACTGTACTGTCACATGACAATATGTCTTGAAATAGGGTAGGGACCGTCCTCAAGTTGTACTTCAATGCTAATTTGCTATTATGGGTCATTTCTCCATATAAATTTTAGAATGTGTTTGTCAATATTCTCAAAGTAAGATTCTGGGACTTCGATTGTGATCACATTGTATCTTTAGTAGTGATTTTTGAGGGACATCTAAAAGCCAAACAATAGCAGTGATTACTAATCTTATAGTGACAACAAAAGAGAGTTTTTAAAAAGAGTGAAAAGAAAAAATAAAGTATTTTTTAACGTCACTATGAAACAAAGAAATATTATTCACCAGGATTGGTTAGTAGTTTGAGGTTGTCCAGGTATCATGGCAGATCTATGAAAAATTCCATGAATAAGAGGAAGAAAAATGAAACCATGAGGAACATATCAGATCTGAAAACATAGCAGAGAATTTTTTTAAAAGCTGACAGTCATGGTAAGAGTTAAAAGACATTGTTCAGTGGTTACAGAACTTGTTTTACCTGCACAAGGACTTTGGTTTGATTCCCCAGCACCACACTGAAACTAGCCTAGTGTAGGGGTACAAGCTTGTGATCTGAGGCAGAAGGATTGTCATGAATCTGAGGCTAGCATTAGCTGCATAGTGATTGCAGGACAAGCTTGCACTACAGAATGAAGCTCTGTTTCATATATATATATATATATATATATATATATATATATATATATATGAAGTAAGAAAATTGCTATGATGCAATAATTATTCTTATATTAAAATTAAAAACTTCCAACTTTCTATTTCCTATCTTCTAAGAGAAAAAGTTCTACTTGATGAAAATTCCCATGGTGTGGTCACACACATGAACTGCTAATATAAAATGAGGAAAGATTTTGAAAACAGAGATGATTAGGAACTGTGAGCCTAGCGCTGGAGAAGATTCTCTAGTCCATGAACCAACATGTGCTCATCTATCTCAAGACCTACACTTTGAACCTCAGTGATTTGATAACCAATATTTCTTACTCTTTTATCTAAGCTGCTTAATTGAAATGGTCGGTTTGAAAACAATGACAGTTGCATTGTGTGTAGATTGGTCAATAACTAATCCAATTTTATCAAGGTAATAGGCTCTTCGTGTGGATGACTGTGTCAACAATGACTAAAGACTAAAGGGGGGAATGAAGAAAAGTTAATGTGAAGGAAAATGAAAATGTGAATTTAGAGTGTGATCCAGTTGACTGGGGTTTCAAAATGACACACTGACACACTGATAGTGCATATGAAAAATGAGCAATGGAGAAAGTGGTTTGAACTTTTCAAAAGAAATAGCGTTTTAGAATGTACATCATCTAAATGAATTTTTGCAATGATCCTTTCTTAACAGAAAGTGTTATTTCTTCTGTAGTTACTAACCCATCTCTGTTCACTTGTACATTTTCCTTCAATGTTTTGTATAAAATGTCAATGGAGAGCTGAATCACTGTGACAGGCGAGGACGTATGTCACAAAGGATCTTGGGAGGGTTGGACTGGAAGACCACAGTTAAATCCTCTGGCTATCAATACAACTCTGTTTTCTAGTGTCTTCTTTTTCCAAAAATGATCTACAGAACTAGCTTCAAGCTGACTTCTGAACCACAAATGAAATCTTCATACCGTGGATCAGATCCTGTGGCACTTGGCTTCTTTCTCCTTTGTCCAGATTATGGGATTCTCTGGCACATTTCTGGTAATAGTTCCAAGAATTCTAGAAGTTAGGAACGTGTTATTTTCTTTAAATGTTAAGTCTGGAACTGGCTAGAGCTGAAAAGACAACATGTCTTGCTGATAATGTCAGCTCCCAACTTGAGTCAGTTGATGACACTGTGCTTGGCTGAGGTCCACAAGTTAAAGCACGGCCCTCCAGGGCAGCCACTCATGATTCCTGAAGGAACATGCCTGGAGTGGCCAGACATCATCGAATGTGTGAGTCAAACCGGGAGAAAGTGAGGACACATTTTATCAGACTGAATGAGTGTGACTGTTAAATATGAGCGGGAAAACAATGGGACCGATGGTCTACCAAATATTTCACATTGCGCTAAACATCTTATATATATATTACGCCTTTAAACACACCACTGTGGTTTGAAATGTTTCAGAAAACAATATGTTGGAGTCTGAACCACCTGCCCCAATGGGGACCTTGTTTGATGTTGGGACTGTTGCAGACGTGATTAGCTAAGATAGGGACATGCTGAGATGAGGTGGGCCACTAATTCAGCATGACAGGTAGCTTTGTAAAGTGGAAGAACTGGGACACAGGCGAGTGTACATGGGAGAACACTGTGTAAACACGAAGGCAGACATAGGAATAATGTGCCTGCAAACCAGGAAACACAAAGTTTTGCCAGCAAACATTTAGAAGCTAGAAGAAGCAAAAATCAAACATATGCTTTCTCAAGCCCTCAGAGGACAGTAACCCTCATCATCTTGCTTTTTGGATATCTAGCCACCAGATTAATGAGAAAATAAATTTTTATTACTTACGCCAATGGCTGTGTTGGCACCAACAAACTAAGGCACATATTAATAATTTTTGTCACAGGTAGGATGTTTTAAAATTTTTATTGATGAGGTTAACACCGCAAATTACATCAAATCCTAATTAAATGAGAGATGATATACATATGAGGTAACAGAGACAAAAAGAGAAATGTTTATACACTATCCACAGATATATGGTAAATGAACACAGCACCAGAGGACAGAGAATGTAAGTCTCATGTGCTTTTCTTTGTGGGCATGTCAAGTTCAGACTCCTGGCATCTTAACTTGCTGACTCCCCAGTACCTGTTCTGAGACTAGCTAGAAAATTATTATACTTGGTCAGAGAGTTTCAAATTCATTCATCAAGGTAATAAAATGTGTACTTCCCATTAAAACAGTTATTATAAAGAGAAATTGATGGTTGAATGGGCTGGGCAGAAAGGATTTTTAGGACAATGGAAATGTTCTGTATCATAGCACAGTGATGAGTGCACGGTATTGTATCTTTTCCAGCCTATAAATTATAGAACAAAAATAGTGCATCCTAATGAAAATTGTGAATTTAGATACATATAATGTGTCAACATAGGCTTATCAGTTGCGATAAGTATTCTGAATGATTTGGAAATATTAAAATGAGGAAGCTATGCAGGAAATGTACCACAATTCTGTTTCTTCTTAGTAATTTTCATTAACAATAACAAGTATTTTAAAATTACTGTAGTGCACAGTGGCTTCATTTTCTTTACATTGTGACCTCTCTTCACTGAGAAATTGATAAAAAGAGAATCTGTAACTGGTATGACCAGTGTATTAGTTTTTCTTTTCAGTGAGACATACATAATATGGATCAATTTAAGGGAAGTAAAACTTATTTGGGCTCATAGTTTCAGTTGTTTCAGTTCCTCGTCAACTGTTCCATTTTGTGGGCCTGAGGTGAAGTGGAACATCCTGGTGGGAAAATGAGGTAAGGAAAGTTGGTCACTTCAGAGAAGCAGGGAACAGAAGCAAAGGAGGGAGCCAGAGAGGAAGGGACCAGGAAGAAGACACAGCTCCCAAAGGTCATGTTTCTAAGATCCACACCCTTCAGCTACAGCCGCTTTCTAAGTTTTCATGACCTTTGAAAGTGACATCAAATGAAGATCTCATCGATAGATTCATCCACTGAAAGAGTCCCAGACCTCATGACTCCTTAATTTCAGAAAGCCCGTCTTCTGAACACATGAGACATTTAGGACATTTACATTTCAGCCAAACCAGAAAGGGACTAACAAATATCACCATCCTCATTTACTAAATGAGACCAGAAAAAAAAAAAGTGCTCATAGAGAAACTGTCCGCCTCTAACTCTTACAGGTACTAAAAAAAAAAAATAAAAGGCTATGTTAATCCTAGAAATTAGTCTACTTCTGTGCTCATAACTACTGTACTCTGCTGCTTCCTCAAATTGGTATATTAGCATTGAATGCTAACAGCATTTGAAGAAAACTTTTCCACATGGAGTATTTTACATCAAAAATGCATGCTTAGTATATAAAATCAAATGATACAGACTCATATAAAGGAAAAGTTTGTTACACACTGCTTTCTTGCTTACAATCTCACTTGAATAGTTAATTCACCAGTTCCAAGTTCATCTTTCCATGTGTTCAACTACATTCATATCAATTCACCCAAAAACACCCCTAGATACTCCGGTGTATTATAAAATGGGATAAATTTTTGTTTTTGGAAGAGATCAAACCCAAAGCACTTGCACATGCTAAGCTTGGACTGTACCACTGAGTTATACCACCTCCCCCCATATGGATTATATATATATATATATATATATATATATATATATATATATACACACACAATTCAATTATTATAAAGTGTAGTTACTCTTTTCAGTAACTTTCAATATCTCATATATTTTATTTTATAAAAATATTATAATAAATGTTTTTCTTTTCTATATAGTCTACTGTGTTAATGCCTTTTTATTTGTAAAATAGAGTTCAAAAACTGATAATACTGGGTCAAATAACACTTTTTAAAATTTTTATAGGAACTACAGAATTTCTTTCCAAACTGATGTGCCAACTTAAAGTCTTATCAGCATTGCTTAAGACTGGAAATTTCCCCACATTGTTGCCAGCCCAGAACTTTATCAAATATGTCAGCCCAGGTGCCCAAATACAGGCAAACCCAGAGCTGCTGCATGGTGTGCGTTCTCTGTGATAATAGGTTCACACTTCACTTGGCTGTCCCCCATATTCACAAGATGGCTGCAAGTTTAGAAATCCGTTCTTCCTGTGCTGAGGTAAGCATCAAAGGAACTTGTTAAAAGGATGATAAGTTACTCACGGAATCATCAAGGAGGCTGGAAAGCCAGGTTTAGAGACACGCCTAACAGCAGTAACAACTGCCAACACAAAGTCGGAACAACAAACCATGGAACAGAATAGGTTGGAAAATTTTTTTTCAGAAAATTTCAAAACCATGAAAATAAAACAATCAGTCCTTTTGCCAGTTCTGCACCAAGAACATTGAGCTTGCGGCAGCTTTCAATCGTCTCCAAAGCATTCCTTACTGTGATATTGTGAAATTCACATTTGTTCTCTCCTACTGATTCCCAAGACAGAGCTTCTAAAATCCTTTATCCACCAGATGCCAGGAAAATCACTTGTTCTAATGAGTCTGTTCTTGGTAGGGTCCTAGATAGTCTCAAAATCAAGGGATAGTTGTCATGAAAATCAACCACGGAATCAGAGCCTTGAAATCTTTAGTCCCAATTGAAAACTAAACAGAGAGCAAATGAAGTTTGAGTTGATCATCAAAGGCCAATAATATGATCAATCAGCCTGAAAATTCAAAATGTATAAGAAAGCCTGAAGATTGTTCAACAAGTAGAGCTGTGTAGGGGAAGGCCTGGAGAGATCAGGGAGCTTCGTGCTCCTTGACAATAGTTTCTCCTGTGCACCTACCTGCCTTCTCTCCAGATGTTGATCTGTAGTTTTTGTAATAGCCTTTATAAAAAGAGGATATCTGAAAAAAGTTTCCCTGAGTTCTATGAGCCACTCTAGTAAACCAATTGAATCTGAGGAAGCCCAAATTGGCCATCAGTCAGTCAGAAGTGCAAGTCTCAATCTGGAGCTTGTGATTGGCACACAAAGTTGGGTCTTATGGAGGTAATTCCCTAAAATGTGCTATCAGGCACTACATTCAGACAAATAGCATCAGAATTAAATTGAATTATATAATACCAGTTGACACTCTTGGGAGAATTTTTGATGTGTGGGGGAAACCTGCAGCTATAGTCCATATTATGTGTTGTATGTTGACACGAGAGAGTAAAAAGATTTTTTGTCAAACATACCAACCCTGCTTCTGGCACCACTTGAAGAGTATTGGTTATATTGTGTGGTAAGCTATAAAACATGACAACTAAAGTATTCAGCTGTTCTGGTAGGTGCACATCTGTGTCTCTCACTAAAACTCATAAGTTGGGGATTCTTCAAACCGTAGAAAGAATGTATCATGCTAAGTGGTCGGGAGGAGTAATCCAAGTCTACAACCTCACATTATGAATAGTCTTATATAAATTCTCGATTCAACATGCGAATATATTAAATGACTCTCGGTGGCGGAAGTGTCATAATATTGGTGTCTTTGACACCCTGCTCAAATGTCTGTGAGGAGGACACTCTAGAGGGTTTAGGATCAACAATCAGGAGACTCCCATCACGTCATTGTCATAATCTCATAGACTGTTGTGATGGTGGGACTGAGGTAGAGGCACTCTCAAGGGAGAAATAAGTCAAATACTCACTTAGGAGGTAGAGTGGGCACTGAATAGAGATTGAATGAACAGCAAAAAGTCTCCAAGTGTTACCAGGTTTGTTTTGCTTGGACGACTGTATAGACATAGAGTCATCATCACGGTTGGAATGCAGAAGATAAGCGTCAATGACGAGTGTGTGTGCATGCTGAGGTGCCTAGCGAGCACTCTGCCACGGAGACAGTGACCTGAGATCACTGCACCCAGCTATGTTTACATGTTATGGCAGATGGGCTCTGCATCAACTGAGCTGGATGTCATTTCCCATGTTATTTTTCCTACTTTAGTCTTGTGGGTGTGGGCCACAAGGGGAATATTGGATGAAACTTAGAAAACAGGTGTGAACAAGCAACCAGATTGCTTTTACTCTCCAGAGACTGGAGCTGAACATGAGATTCTATAACTGGACACTGCCTTAAGTTACTTTTTCCTACTGGGACAGAATATCCGACATCCACAACTTAAGAGAGAAAAGACTTATTTTGGCTCTCAGTTTCAGAAGGTCACACGATCCATTCGTGGACAGCTGAAAATGGTAGAACACATGTTGGGGCCAGAGGCAGAACCTATGCTTGGGAGACAGAGATCCTCACAGCATGGCAGAACACAGACATGTCTTGGAGGAAGGGCGGAACCGGCACACACCCCTCCAGGTCAAGCCCCAAGAATTCGCGCCTTCCAGTGAGGTCCCAGCTCCCAATAGTACACAATATCCATAGGTTCACAAGGCTTTTGGGGGACATTCCAGAATCAAACCACAACAGACACCTGTGTTCTATCTCCTGACTCATTAGTGTGTAGCATTAAGCTCTATGCCTATATCACCTCCTCCTTGTGCCATAGCTCTCTCTTCAGCATCTTTGATTCTTGCACCAGGTTAATGTCAGAGGGCACCAGCTTCTCCTAGGGGACTATTGTGGTTTGGCTCAGGAATGTCTCCAAAAAGTCTCATGTATTTAAATGTTATGAATTGTCTATGGAACCATGTGCTATTGGTAGATTGGGGCCTAATCTGAAAGGGTGGATTATCAGTGTGTAAATTGAATTATCAGCGTGTAATAGGGGTTTACCACACCGTCCACACCTGGGTCCAGGAGGGGCTGATCACTGGGAGGAGACCTGGAAGGATATATATCAGCTGTTTCCTGCCTTCCTTGGAGGACTAGTCTCAACTAGTCTGTTTGACTGCCTGTTTATGATGTCGTGAGAAGCTACCTCCACCTCTGCCTCTGCCATGTGCTTCGATTGCTGCTGGCGGCCCCTGAATGGACTGTGACCTTCTGAAACTGTGAGCCAAAATAAACCTTTCCTTTCCTAAATTTGTGGGTGTCAGGTATTGAGTCACAACTACGAACAAGTAACTAAGACAGGGACACCATTATTATCAAAGTAGGAGTTTACGGGGAAGTAAAAGATTATCGTGGGTTCCAAGACCATCTTTAGAATCACACTCATTTCAGAGGTTCCGGTTTGTCCTCATGGAGGACAGCTCAGCTTTTCAGATTCCATAATGCCCACGCTTTCTTTCTTGAGTGGCATCTCAGATGAACTGCAGACTGCACCACCTAATAAAGAGGTTTTTTTAAAGAATCTTTTCATCTGCCTTTAAACAAGCTCTCCAAACACCATAAAGTCAAGTCTCTATAGAAGATCCTGTAGTTGTTCTTCTCTGATTAAACCTTAACTCACACAATAAATGTGATGTGTATATGTCTCTTGATAATTTTGAACAGATCTGCATTCATATTTCAGCCATCTTAACACTTTGTCCCCCTGGGAAAAAGATGGAATTTTGGAATTCCACCAGCATAGAACACTACTGTCCAGTTAGTTAGCATAAAGCTAGATCAGATATTAAATGTACAATTGATGAACAATTTAAAATACTGGTGGGCAAAGATTTTAATTAAAGGACTATAAGTAAATATTTGTACCTCATAAATCTTATTTTAACTACTCACCTCTTGCTGTTGAATCCAATCTACTATAAGAGATACATAAAGTAAATGGCTATGTCTCAGTGAGAGAGGACTTAGAAAAAAATGTATTGGATTTTTCCTACAGACTATGGCTTATCAATGCCTAATTGAGACCAAATCATACATATTCTTTATCATAAAAGTGTACTTAACATAACCATCAGTGCATTTAATGTACATAAGCAAATAAATTCAGCATCAGAGAGTTTGGGTTCTAATCACAGCTCTCCCACTTTCTGAAACTCCTTTTCCTCACTTTAGATAGAAATGAAAACATGAGTTCAGTGTTTTAAAATATGTTTTTTACATCCCTTCTTTCAAGAGGCAGCATTAATTCCCTTTCCTCTAAACAATAACTGGACATAATAATATAATAATCCCTTTTCAATAAAAAATATGACTGAGAGGTGGCAATTACAGAACCTCCAAGGCTAATTAAACAAAAAGCAGTTAACCTCCAACCTGATTCCCTCTCAGAACACTCAAATTAGAAACACAACAGCCAAGCTTGAGAAAGGTATGATGCCTAATGGGAAGGCCATCTGTAGATGTTCAAACATATTCCCAACAGAGGTTCAGACAACAGACAGCAACATCTCTCAGATGTGCAAGCGAGCAACTCTTCTCATGATTGTCATCCGCAGAATATGGGTTCATTCAAGTGAACAAGAGACTATCTATTCCACAAGCCCCACCTAACTTGCAGAAACTTAAATAAAGTGAAGGTCATCGCTTTAAACTACTAAACTTAAAAGAGGTTTGTTACATAGCAATAGATTACTGGAACATGAAACTGCAGTTATTACACTCAAGAAACCTTGTCGGAATCTCTCAAAGCCGTTGGCCTTCTGGCTTGGATTCAAGTACTGTGAGCAAGGGTGGGTGCTCCCTTGACTGCTAAAGAGTTTCCCAATAATGTGAAAGCAGGACCAAGAAAATAACCAAAAATACCATCAAAAGCCACAGAGAAAATTTAAGAGGTAGAACCCAATGATCTAATCTGGAGTTTGGCCAAAACTCTTGGCTTGACCTCTCTAATTCTTTCAAAACCAATGTCATGGGAATTTTTATGAACAGCTTCTATCGGGACCACAGCTGATCCAGCCCTCTTTATGTGAAAGAAAATATCACTACAAGCTAATAGGCCAATGAATTCTGAAATAGGAATTTGGACATTTAGTTCAGTTTGACTGGAGTGACTTTCAATAGAAATATAAATCAAATGAAAAATTAGCTTCTAAGATACATGAATAGCTACAGGCAGTTAGCAATCAGCTCACTGAAGGTTAATTCTCGAATGCAGAATAGTACAAGATGCAGCTTGGAGCTTTAGGGAACAAATACCTACATTTTTTATCTAAATGCTCAGATAAAAGAAATCTTTGATTAGCATAATTCTTTTATTAGAACAAAGATAGTATTGACAGTCAAAAAGAGATAATAAACCTATAATTATTGGCATTGTTGTTTTCATGATATGACACATGCACACAATATGAAAATAGGTCGTTGATTGTATAAGTGAATATAAATATCAAAATTAAAGGTCAAACCTTAAGTAGAATGAAATACTAAAAAAGAAATTTCAAATTACATTCCCACAGCACCTTTTGCCTTTCCAAAAACTGCATGCTTTAATGGCTTTAATGACAGTGACTTAACGATCCACTTAACTCTGTATTCAGCTTGTCATTGTCTCCAAAACACCACAACTTTGCCATGCAGGGGATATTTCTAGAATGTCCTCAGGAAAGTGTTTGGGAGTAGAAAGAACACAGAATAGTGCAATTGTGTATTCACAATCCCATCTGCCTCTTTCTAACTGTGTAAATTTAAGATTTCTTTTTATGTTTGTTTGTTTTTTTGTTTT
Source organism: Ctenodactylus gundi (assembly GCA_004027205.1). Taxonomy (NCBI): domain Eukaryota; kingdom Metazoa; phylum Chordata; class Mammalia; order Rodentia; family Ctenodactylidae; genus Ctenodactylus; species Ctenodactylus gundi. Next base: position 72,994 of record PVKB01002436.1, on the reverse strand, counting down.
TTGGCGAGGTCTGTCTCAGTAGCCTAGGCTGGTCTTGAACTCACTTAACCTTAGCTGGCCTTGAACTAACAGCAATCCTCTTGTCTCAGCCTCCTGAGTGCTGGCGTAGCAGGTATGTGCCAACACATTCAGCTAATATTCTGTATGTGTTGCTAGAGAATTGAACCCAGGCCCTCGCACATAGTAGGCAAGTGTTCTAATCGTGGGGCCATGCCCCCAGCTCTGAGTTTTCATTCTTTATGGTCATCAATTGCAACATTTGTAAAATGGAGTTACGGTATTCATCTATACGTTGTTACCTTGCTCAAAACAAAATGTCATGGTTCGGTGTCTTGCTGCAGATCCTGAATCAGCTGGCCCCTCAGCCTTTGTTCCTTACAGCCTCCAGAACTGTGAGAAATAAGCATGTCAACTCCACAAAACCCTTGCCAAAGTTTCTCAGCACAGTTTAATTGCTTTCTTCAGTCTGTCCTAGCACCTTATCCACACTGTACTACTTTAATATGGGTACATTGGTTCCATATGTGTATTGTACCTCCATGGTGTTAGCCTAGGGATCTTTGTTTTGCAATAAAGGAATCCACAAACATGCCATTTATAAAAATTAGTACGTGCTACTTGAGAGAGTTGAAATGTGGATAGCTCAGCATTTGGAAATGTTTTGGTCTGTGTCCTAAAGGCACTCTATCTCTCCCTCATCTGGTTCTCACTTAGCCGCTGTCACCCTTATTTGATTCATGGGTGTCCTCTGCTCTTCCCGATGACCTGGCCTCGCATGTTCTCTCATCAATTGCGTTTTGTAAAACTACACCTTACTAACGGGCTGCTAACAACGGATGCTCCAAAGTACTCAGAAACCTATAAATCAGGGTATTACATGCTCTGTGAAGGGGTCATAGCAGTTGCAAAGAATGAAAAACAATCACCACTGTAAAGGTTTACATTTATAAATAATTTTTTTCTAAATAAGGTATTACCTTTAAAAAGAGATTTAACTCTGATTCATTTACCTCAATCTACATACTCTTACATGGCTAAATTTTTAGACTCACATAACACAGTTAATGTTTACTTAATTGCATGTCAAAACATCAAACTAAAAGGTTTTAATGTTTTGCTTTATTTTTATCATCATACTTAACTTTTGAAAGAATATCACCATTGTGTCACTCCCACAGGTGAGTAAGTTCAAGTAGTATGAGACTAATTCTAATTATTTCAATCTGGCTTGAACATTCTGTGAAATTTCTGCATGGGCTTATATGTTGCCCTAATCAGCCACTACTTAGGACTTATGAAATTTTCAGCGTTACCTTTCCTAGCACTTAAGTGCATCAGGGACCTGTGAGTAGACTTTTCTGATAAACAAGAAAATGACTGTGGTTATCTGATCGTCTCTTGATTTTTTTTTACAGGACTCACACAAATAGGAAACTGGACAATCACATTTTATTAAAAATAGAACCAGAGATAGAAATAGGGAATATCTCCAGAGAGGTGCCTCTTGTCACAAAGGATGCAAGAAAGAGACCTGGGCAGCTAGAGGGTCACATGAGCTCAGAGAGTGTCCAGTGGATAAAAGATTCAAGAAGAAACTAGTGTTATCCTGGCAGGTCATATCTATTAACTTTTCCCAAGTTTACAGGAGTCAAAACCTACATTGAGTTCTTGATTGTTGCATTTATTCTACTGAGTTTCATATGACTAGCAGAAAACTCATCACAAATAGCCTTTTCCAATCATTTCTACTCATTAGAAGTTGATTTCAACGAAACGTTTTCCAAAATAAAAATATTTAACCTTGTGAATCAAATATTCTTGTTTATATATACACGTTCATCCTGACACATATACTCCTTTAGGATGAAGGTAAAGACTCCTAATTAGCAGCCAAACACAGTCCATTGAAGTCTTAGTTTGGTCTGACCATTATAAAAAAAAATACAATAAATCAGGTGGCTTGCCAACATATTTCTCATAGTTCTGAAGGCTGTAAGAAGCAAAGTTTGAGGGGCCACCTGATTCAAGGTCTAATGAGGGTACAATTTCTAGTATCCTTTACCTCACCCCATGAATGGGACAGGAGATTTCTCTTGGAACACCATTTACAAAAGCATGCATCCCATTGATGACGTCTCTGTCCTCATGATCTCTGACCATTACCATCCTAGCAGTTAAATTTCCAATGTATGGATTTTGGGCAAACAAACATTGAGGCCATAGCTACCAATTTCTGAGGGAAAAAAAAAAAGTTGGATGCATTTCTTTCTGCAATGAATCAGATGTGAATGTCATCTATCTGGTATCAGTCTAGGCCACTGCTGTGCATTATAGCCAATAATAACAAAAAAAAAATCTCTCATTGAAACAAATTCCAAAAACTAGACCCTTCGGAAGAACAGAACCAAACCAGAACAATCGTAATGGAGGGCTTCGATATTAGAGCTCTTTTTCAAACATTCTGTGATTCATTCTTCCAGTAATTTTCCTGTTCAGACCCTTGAAAAAGAATCAGCTTCATGCAAAAAATAAAACACCAATATGTTATCTCCACAGCGAATAAGTTCATATGCTGGGTCTATTGCCTTACCAAAAGTACTGCTGGTCTTAATATCTATACACATTAAGCATCTTTAAAATACTGATGCTGGTAGTTTTGTGGTGTTGATTAGTAGTATGGCCAGAACTGGACTTTGATCATAATTCATATGTTCAAAATTCTTCAGTTTTGCAAATACACAGCAAAACCGTCATCTTTGAAAGCAGAGAGTCCTAGGCTTAAATATAGTCTTTGATATCTATACAATGAAGGCTGGGCATGGTAGCTGTCTTCATTACATTTCATTGCTGTGACAGAACACCTGACACCCACAACTGAAGGGAGAAAAGAATTATTCTAGCTTGCAGTCCAATCACAGGTGGCTGGCACTGATAAAAACACATGGCAGGGCAGGTGTAGCCAGAGGAAAAGCTCCTCAAGGCATAGCAGACAAAAAGCTCAGGGAGGGAGAAAGGGCAAAACCAATGCGCACCCTCCATGTCAAACCCCACACATCTGCCTCTTCCATCCAGGCCCCACCTCCCAACAGCATATGGTATCCATAGGTAATCCGTAACATCTAAACACATGAAGCTTTTGGAGGACACTCTGGGTCAAATTACAACATTCCAGCCCTGCCCCTGAAAAGACTCATGTCTGCCTTAGGCAAATGCATTTAGTTCTTCTCCAGGAATTACCAAAGTCTTAGCATCTTTGTTGCTAAAGGAGTTTGAGACTCAAGGCAAACTCCTTAGGTATCATAAGCCCTTGTGAAAATTAAAGAAAAGTTAAATGTTTCTAATGTGTGACAGCACAGGATAAACATTTTCATTCCAAAAGGGCTCCGAAAGAAAATAAGGGGACAGAAAGCAATTGGACCAAAGCAGGAGCAAAACACTGCAGGATAATAACCAAGTCCTGCAGTCCATTAAATTTTGTAGCTCCGTATACAGCACCCCAGGCTAGCAGCTCTGATGAGGTGTGAGCCCCAAAGGCCTGAGTAGCCCCCTCCCTATAGCTTTGTCTCTGGGCTGGATCTGTTTACAGTATGTAGCCTTCCTCAGTAGACAATCCATATTTCCAGCATCTTCAAATTTCCAGGGTCTCCATTGCACCAAAAGCTTCTCCATTACATCGTTACCCACAACCCTCCCAAGTGCACACTGCCTGGCCTCCAAGGCCCTTCCCTGAAATCTGGGCAGAAACCTCCATGACCCAATTCTTGCACTCTAAATCCAGGACTGCAGGGATGTCACCAAGGCGGCCACTAGCTTGAGCAATAGTTTGGCCCCCTTGAGCAATCATTGCCAAGGCCTCTGAATTTTTTAACAGCCAAACTTCAGCAAACACTTTTCTTTTTGGCCCTACAGGGTGCCCTGGGGTACCACTCTCAGAGCAACGTCCTGTGCCTCCACCTTTTGATTGTTAAAATGTGGGGAGTTTTTGGTTCCTGACACCATCTCAAGGCATCTCTTCCAAATACTTGGCTTCTTTTCTTTTTCTTTTTCCCCCCATTTTATTAATATGTATTAGAGCAAGATTTAAGGTTTACAGTGAGGTTGAGGATTTTGTGCCCATACGTATCTTGTCAAGGTGATCTTTTTAACGCTAAGCTCTTTAACTTTCCTGTGCTCCTTACTTTCTCACCTCTGCCAGCCTCTGGCAAAACTGAAAACATTTTGCATCATTTTTTCTTCCATTTTTTCTGTTTCTTTTTCCGAAAGAGTTGGATAAGAGCCACAAGTAGTATCCATGTAACAGTGAGAATACCGGATTGCCTTCAGATTTCTTCTACCTGGCTAAGTAGTCCAAAACCCTTCATCTCAGTTCCAAGGAAAATGAAAATCAGGTGTGCACAAAGCTCCCACTCACGAAGCAGAGACCCGTGGCTTAAGTAGTTAGCCAGAGCACTGCCCCTTCTCCTCTTTTTTGGATCATACTTTACTTATTAATAAGCACATGTGTTATGGGAAAGCTGGTGCTTCTGTCTATGATGCTGCAGTCGCCATGAAAAGTAGAGTTAGGAAGTACTAAAACAAGAGACCCAGTAACAATGATTATTGCAGAGTGAAAAGACATATTTTCTTACTTCCTTTGTGTGATTTTTATGGACTTGAATGTAATGGAATTATTAGTGATTTTTGCTTCTTTCTAAAATTGATGGCACCGCCAGGGTCAGCGAAGTACAACATGACAAAGACATTAACATTTCCTATATTCACCCTACTGCATCCACCCCACACAGTGCTCTTTAAAACTCAGCTATCATTCAAGCCACCACATTTTCTTACACTCCTTTGCTTCTATTTTCATTATGTTATATATTATTGCTTATTATAATGTACATGTATAATGCATGCAGTATAATGTACACAAGTGTACTCTCTTACACGTGTCCTTTCATCAGCTTCAATTAGACACAGATAACTATGGTCCAAGAATATGACATGAAAATTTCTACTAAAAATTTTTTAAAAATTTAAATGGCATGTTTGTCCAAGTACTGTGACAGAGTCCTGTGCCATCTGAGACCACCCCCGGGGACAAAGATCTCACCACTTTCCGGTGACCATCCCTGCTACCTGCCTGCTCCACACCTCTTCAGTAGCATCTCAGTTATCAGATCAATCACACAACCTTCATTTTACTTAATAATAGAGATCAAAAGCATAAGACAAATACTAGAAACTTACTACATTCTTACAGTAGATTGCTATAAGCGCTGCTTCTCATTATCAGTCATTTTTATTAATCTCTTACTGTGCCTAATTTGTAAGTTAAGCTTTAACATCGATATGTGTGTATAGGACAAAACATGAATACGTGGAGAGTCCAGTACTAGTCCAGTTTTAGGTATCAGCTAAAGATCTTCAAATGTATTCCTTCATGGATAGGAGGGGATAATTCTGGTGTAATGTATATTGCATAATTTCATGTTTTATAACTATATTTTACACATGATATTTTGTTATTTAATTTAAATTATTTCATATTCAATGTTATCATTCCAGCTCATTCAGACACTTTTCTTGGCTTTGCTCTGCTATGACCCCAGCTGCGTGCAATATCTTATATCCCAACAGGTATGCATGTGGAGTAAGATCAATGCATGGGAAACTGTGAAAGATAAAGTCTTAGTCTCAAAGAATGGAAACGCTTCCCCATTTCACACAGACAGAAACTCACTAGGGACAAGAAAAGAATTCAGTCCTCCCGAAAGTGATGCAAGGCATGCATTTGGTTGTGCAGCCACTGGGTTTGTTAGGCCTTGTTGGGAGAGCCAGAATATTTGGAAATATTTGGATAAATCGAGGTCAGTGTGACCCTTTAAGTGTTCATCCCTTGAGAAGTTGGTGGGAAAGATTGGTGGGATCCCAGGCAAGAGAATTATGATCTCAAAACTGCCACTAAACTAACCAGATTGCAGAAGATCATTTCTTGTTCCAAAAGGTTGAAAATGAAGACCATGTTAGCATAGATTTATGATGGTTTTATTAAATACCTGGAATATCTTGCAAGTGGTCATCGCTTTTAAAATTGTTTTTATTTTCAATGTAATTTCTCTGTATCATCTATGAATTTGTGATTTTTTTACTTAAATAAAAATTAGTTACAAATAGCATTGATTATTATTCATCATTATTCCTTATGTAAAAGAAATAGTGTTCTTTATGCTGTGTTTCTAAAAGGAAGTGTTTCTGGGTGTGTGATCATGAAAGTAGAGAAGTTGAAACTGAGTAACCCCAGCACTCCGTTTTGGAAAACTGTCTAATTTTTTCACTTTGGCTTTTTTTTTTTTTTTTTTGAGACAGGGTCTCCTCCCTCTCTGTGGTCCAGGCTGTCCCTGAACTCACTATGTAGCCCAGGCTGGCCTCAGACACATGACAATCTTCCTGGCTTAGCCTCCTGAGTGCTGGGATTACAGATGTGTGCTACCACCTGCCTCAGTCTCTGGTTTTTATTACTCTGTTTCAACTTCTCTACTTTTGTGACCACACACACAAAAGCAATATACACACAGATGGACAGATGACAATACAAGCATTTAGCTTAATTGTTAACTTGATTGGCATGGAAGTCACGTAAAAGATTACCAAAGTATCCTTCAAGCGTGTCTGGGTTGGTCCCAGAGGCATAACCTACCATCTTTGTCTGGTCCTTGGCCACTTCCTTTCTGGTGTTGTTTCCCTGCTCAGTTGCAGGTTACTATAATCTAGACAGTTTTGCTCAGCTACACCCTTTCTCCATGATGGTTCTGCCTTCGAGACATCCAGCCACATACTTGATCCCTTGAAACTAAGAGTGTTGGTCACTGTATCACAGCGAGGCAGAAGCTGGTCAGTATAGTGAGGTAGACAGTGTATCAGAGGAGGAAATAAACAGACAAATGATAGTAAAGTAGATGATAGTTAGATATAGGTAGAAAGGAAGGAAGGAAGGAAGGAAGGAAGGAAGGAAGGAAGGAAGGAAGGAAGAAAGAAAGAAAGAAAGAAAGAAAGAAAGAAAGAAAGAAAGAAAGGAAGGAAGAATATGAAGCACTCATTCGTATGATTATAGAAAACGAGAAGTTTCCAGATTTGCTTCTATACCAGGAGACCCAGGAAAGCTAGTGGAATAGTATGAAACCCTGAGAGACAAAATCATCAATCCAGTGTCCCTATTCTAACAGTCAGGCAGAGACTGAATTCAACCTTCTTCCTCCTTTCTGTTTTCTTCAGACCCTCCACATTTTGGACGGTGCCAAGATTCACTGAGTAAAGCCTTTCATACGCTAATGTTTTTGGAAACATGCTCACAGATATCTGGGCCTCTGGTGGTCCAGTTAAGTTGATACTTAAAACCAAAGTATCACACTCACCAAGAGTCTTTTATTGTGTTTTCTATTGAATTTTAATTCCCAGCTAATAATTATGTAAATATACAGTTTAATTAACTTTGACATAAGTTTGAACTTACATAATCACCAGCCAATGAAGATGCAGAATATTTCTATCACCCTAGAAAATTTTCTTTTTTATTTCTCCACTGAACACAGCCTCAAAGGCAATCCTGTTTTGATTTCTTTTGTGTCATAAATAGAACCGTTTACTATTCTCTGTCTTATTTCTGGCTTCTTTCAATCAGCATAAAGTTTCTTAAGTATACCCATATTTTTCCATGTAACAGTTCCTTTCTCGTTGATAGGACCCATTATATGATTATACCAACATTTGTTGAACTATTCACCAATTCATAGATTTTTGGGTTGTTTGTATTTGGAGTTATTGCAAACAAATCTGCAATAAATATCCTGAATACAGATAACTTGAGCAGTAAATTCACACCCCTCCAATCTCTGCAGGATCGCCACCTCCTTCACATTCACTCTTAGACGGTACCCCAGAGCCAGCCCCCAGCTCCACCCCAGGACCACACAAGCCTAGCAAATGGTGGGTGAAATAAAGGAAATAAAGACCATTATACTTGCCCTGGAAAATAGCAACTCAAGATGCAGAGTTAGTACCTATCCCTGCATACAGAAGAGTAAACTTTGTCCCCTAGAGCTCATTGAAGGTTTGTGCATATGAACAGTATCTCAAACATAAAATTTTGATAAATTATGTAGAGGAGCCTTCACAGTATACCTGGAGCCTGCACCTCATGGTAATAATTTTGCATGAATCTTTTTGTGGATATATTTTCATTTCTCTTATTTTATTTAAATATCTAGGTGAGAAATCTCTGAGTCGTATGGTAACTATGTTTACTTTTACAAGATACTGCTTGTTGTCCAGTGCTGGGCCATCTCACTCTACCACAAGCATACACAAATCCAAGTGTACCACATATTGCCAGCTGTGATGACAGCCTTTTTAATTGTAGCCGTTCAACTGGGTGCTGTTCTTGAATTGCAGACTTCAGGGCAATGTAATTTCCTGAACACTAATGGCATCAAGACCTTCCTATGAACTTATTGGTTATTGTAAATTCTCCCTTGCAAACTATCTCTTTCAGTTTTTGCTTATTTTAGACTGGGTTTCTTATTTTTAGGGCTTAAAAAATATTCTTAGTAGAATCTTTCATTGAATACCTGTTTTGTTAAAATTCTACCAAATCTATGACCTGATTTTCATTATCTTAGCAATATCTTTAATAAGTAAATATTATATTGCTCTAAGGCCCAACATAGTTTCATCTTTTTACATTTTATTTAGGAAATCTCTGTTTATTTCACGATTATTGAGATAGATATAATCGGTGTTTTCTTCCAGAGGCTTTGTTGGCTTAGCTATTAAAACGATTTCATCTGTGATTCCTCTCAATTAATTACTATAGTCTATTTCTTGAGATTTAATATCCAGATTTATATTTGTTCTTGAAAATTAAGAAAAACATGCCTTGGTTTGAGTTGACACAGACTTACTTGTTCCCCAGCAAATTTGCTTTAAACTAAACCACCATTTTAAATAAAGTTACATTACAATGAGAAATCAAATTATACTTAAATGAAAATATCATCCTGTATGAAACAACGAAATTATTATTGAATATATTTTTAAATTGTCTTTATTAATTTGTAAATGTAGGGCTACAAATTTTTAAGAGAGCTAAGTAAACGCATAACCATACAAATGAAACGGGGAAAAAAGACACACGTCAAGAAAGGGTGGCGAAGGTTATTTATAAGCGCACACATGTGTTAGTCTGGCTTAATACTAAGGGCGTTAAGCCCAGGTCTAATTCTTTACTCAGTGATGAAAAACATCACTGTCAGGGAACGCAAAAGGCCCCATTTTGCTTTGCTCACGTCCAGACTTTGGCTGCTCTTTGTGTTAACTGAACGTCCTGGGCAAGCCCTTCATTCCCAGACTCTCCTTGCCGTATGAGTAGCTTGCCTCACGCCCACGAGTCTCAAGCATCAGTTTGACTGACAAAGCAGAAAAGAGGCAAGGCAATGAGTTCCTTCTACAAACAGTTGCCAAATTTCTAAAAGCTCATGAGGAAATATAACCACAAGCCAAAAATATTTTTTCTTGCCAAAAGTCAAGATGAATTTCCAAGTATATTTTCTTGGTTGCTGGGCTGAAATTCCCATTGTACACCTCAAATGTGAAGGAGCTCGGTGAAATGCAGTGTGGGTAGGAGCCGGCAGGTAGAGAAGCTCCTGCAAGAGAAGGAAGCCTCTTGCCATTCTTCTCCTCAGGACCAATCTGAGAAGGAGGGAAAACTCTGGAAAGGCACTGACATCTGATCTCTTGGACTCTCACATCAAAATGGTTCTCAGTGAGTTGTGTTTTCCCACCTAGGCGAAAGCAGCAGCTCTGTTTGGGGACCTACCACGTAGGATGGTCTAGAAAAAGAATGACACAGTTGCTTGCTGAATCTAGTTTAGCATTCTCACCCATGCTAGCAAAATGACAGCTCTGTTCCCCGGCTCTTGGGTCACCCTCACATCCATTTTAACCAAGTCCAACTGACTTCACAACAATAATAAATTTCTAATGAACTAAAATATTTCACATACAAAATGAAAGTGCTTGTTGTGTTCTCTATAAAACAAGTGAAAAGAAAATGTCACTGAAACTTGCCAAAAAGTCGGCCTCCTCCATGACACTTTTTTTTAACACAACAGTCGGCAGCCTCCCACAAGCACTCAGTGTTCTGGAAATATTGACTGTCATTATCAGTCTTTGTGTAGTGTGCACACTCTGCTCGTGTTGGGATGCTCACAGCTTGTACAAATTAAATTCAGAAAAAAATTTAAAAACATGAACAATGCCTTTCATACCCCCACTTCTAGCATGACCTTGATCCAAACCTGTATTTAAGTAAATAAGAGTTTAATAATGGTTACCTTTGCCACATCTCTACCTTTAAGGTAGATCATGACATTTGCCCTGGGAACTGTGAGGCTTGCCAGGTTCACCTTAGAAGAAGGATGGGATAATAATCTTGACCTTTCATACCAAAAACCGAAGACTCTTTATGAAGCAGATTCACTTTCCACTGACTACCAACCATCTAAGTCTGGTAGGGAAGAAATTAGGTGTGTTACTTATATATAGGCAGCAAGGAGTCCATTGTGAGGGATCGCCCAAGGATCCAGAGAGTGGCCCAGGGCTCAGGGGGTCTCCGTGGTGTGTGCCCAGCTTGTGCCATGCAAGAAGAACCCAGAAATGCAGTATCCCTAATTATGTTCATCTCAAGAGCAGTGTGACCCACCAGAAGAAAGCTCTGCAGGGCACTGCGCTTCTGAGGGAGAAAGGAGCAAAGTCTAGGCTGCCCCTTGGTAGATGTCACATTCCTTTGGAAGAACAGGAACAAAGCCTGAACTATTTCTGACAATTTCTGTCTATCACATGCCTTGTGCTTCAAGAGCATCCTACATTGATTCTGGAGAACCAGAGCAAGAAGAGGAGAAACCTGTTGGTCCAAGACCACCAGGAAAATTGTCCTGAATTTCTGTTACCAAAGCCAATACAAGGAAAAAATTAAGCCTAATAGTCTTTCTAAATCAAAAATGCACCAGGAAGTTGCAATAGCTAATACACTTAAAAACACGGGAAGGGGAATCATGGAAACTTCCGTAACATCGTGATTGACAATGTACGGCAGGTACACCCTGTTGTAAGAACTAGAACACGTTCAAGTTCATGTTCAAAATCTATAAATCGTGTCTCCCTTGGGGTTTTTTTGCACTTTTTCTTATAATATTATAATGAGCAAACTATTATCTAAATCTACCATTGAGAAGTCACAGTCATTGAAGTGGATACTCCACCCGTTGGGGATTCATTTGTTGCTGAGTGTAATAGAAACCAGAAAAGCAAGGGACTGAGTTCTTGGGTTTTCTGCTTGGGGACCACTCAGTGCATGTAGTTTAAACTGAAGTTGACACTTTAAATGAATTCATTAGACTCGCTGTGTTTCAGGACTAGACGGCAGTCCAGCTCACACGCATGCACATCATTGGGGTTATATAAATTAATCCAGAAGGGACATATTAAAATCACATTTCTCCCCTCACATGGTGAGTTTTCCAAGGCTAGTTCTTTGATTTGATGTCATGTTGTTGCTTAAAACTGAAACTTCCACTTAAGCCACCTGGGGAATCTAGGGTGTTTCACCAGCAAAATTTAATTCTGCAAATTGTACATTATAGTCTTTGGGGTGAGATTAAAAAGGAGTTGCCCACCCAGATTCTGGTGATAGTCTGCCAGTGTGCTCAGACTCAGAGCTAAATATTTGAAGAGTGAGACCCACCCAGAGGACTCAGAAAATCAAGTTAAGAAATTTATATAGCATAGAACGAATTAGGAACTGTCAAAGGGAAATACTATAATCAGTTGCTCTTTCCATGCAAAAATACTTTATTTTACTGACTGTAGGATACACAGTATTTTATAATCAGCAGGAGGTAAGCTATTGTCACAATGCAGTTAACAGTGCTTGCATATGAGCAAATTTTGTTATTTTTCATGCTAGTATTAAAAACAATCAACCAACAAACTATTTAAGGAAATATGAATCCTAGATGTTATGTGAAAAACTTCTTTTGATACTGGTTTATGAGATTAACAAAAAACACCAGCATCAAAGTTTACAAAACTTAGTATAGTTCTTTTCCCCATTAAAGAAGAGATTCCTATGTGAGGCACTTTTCATTGATAGCATACAGGTGATGTTTACTGAGGATACGGTAAAGGCCACAGTCTAGTTTTTTATTTACATGATCAAGGGTTCACATCAACCTTCTGTGATAAATTAACTTTATTACTGTTCGTGTTCTGTCACAAGCAAGCCAAAAATTAGAAATTCAATAGTTTCCCCAGATTCAGTATCTGATAACAGCATGAGCTGGAATTCAAATTCACACTCTATGACTCCATGACTTGCCGTGCATTACTCAAGTTACTTTCTACCATTCTTTGGAATAAACATTTACAAGGGCTTAGCAATGGATTAATTATTATCTTAGCATAATCACTATAGTAGCTATCATATATATTAAACATAAACATTATAGATCAACTGATTTTTAAATCAAATCCTTAGTAGTATAGAAATTACATGGATTTGCTGTCATAAACTGCTGAGGCACTTACAATGAACAGGTGAGCTACAAAAACAATTTACTACATTTTCCAAAACTCCCTTCCTCCTGGTAGAGGCTTGTCACTCTTCTTTATAAGCTCTAAGTTGTGGTTACTAATGGGTGTGTCCAGTCCCATTTCTTCATAATTTACTGTGATCCTCATCAGATGACATTTACAACTATTTACTAATGTCAACGGGGTTGGATTTTTTAATTAAAACTGTTATTTATAACTGTTATCTTTTCATCTAGTATATAATAAACATTCCAGAAATTGAAAATGTGTAGTATCTAGAAACTTTTGTAGGCCTTAATAAAAATTTGGGTCCAAGTTTTCTTGATCCGCCACAAGACCCCTAGAAGTGACTCATTTATTTCTCAAGTTTAGGCAATCTCTCCCTTGAGGTTCTTCTCACACAGGATGTGCACTAGGAGCATCTCAGTGAAAGGACGAGGAAAAGCTTGACATGGCAAGACACATCACGTGCCCACTCCATCTGGAGCTGGCAGAGATCAAGAATATTAAACGCAGGGGTGTCCTGCCTCCCTCTCCATAAACATCTGAGAGTAATATAAACTCTGGGATAGCCGAAAGTTCACAAATTTCAAAATACAACCTTCTAGATCTTTGAAAGGTGGACTGACTCATAAATTATGTGGCAAATAAAATTCTCACGTTGTAAAATGCTCTCTACTTTCTTGAGGCAATGTGAGAAGAAAGCTAACTTAGGGCACCACAGAGACTTACCAAGTAGCTTTATCCATCCATTTCTACATTTAAACTGTCATCCACACATCACAGCCCTGCCCAGAGGGCAGACCTAGGGGACTCTTTATGTGCACATGGCTTTCTTCGGTGACCTTTACATGCTTTTCCTGTGGCCAAAACACTTCACTGAGCCAAAGCAACTAGGGGTGAGAATTGCAAGGCCTGCCACCCCAACTAGTAAGTCTCCAATTAAGGATTGGATTGGGGGAGGGGACAGTCAAACCAGAAATACAGGAGGAAGGTGGTAGAAGGTAACAAAGTTGAAAAAATATGTATATAAAAAAGATCGACATGAATGTCAGATGCAATAGGAGCTGTGATAAGGAAGAGCAGAAAGAGCAACGAAAAATATTTCAGAGTGTGAAGGAGAAATGAAATTTGCAAACGGCGAGAGTGGTAGGAAGAGAGAGCTCGGCGTACTGCCAGAGCACCACGTGTACGTCGCTGAAGAAAAGCGAAGCCCTGTCTGTTCCAGGCAGACACTTCCAAGTAGGGTGTTCACATGAGTGCCGCTCACAGCTGCCCTTATGTCTCTACCCTGACAGGAAGCTGACCACGCCCATCTCCTAGTGACTCATTTCAATTTTTGATTTACAACAGTCAGAGAACCGTCTTTGCCATCAAAACAAAAATCAACTCCCTGACCCACTGTTATATGGAGTTCATTTCTTCTGTAATGACACACATGAGCACCAGCTGTGTGTCTACCCTAACTCAAAAAGGAAATTTTTGCAAAAATTGCAAATTTAAAATTTGAAAACTAAAACAGTTATTTTTATATCATTTCTTTTTTGGCCACAACTTTTTATTCTGAAAAGTTTTTAAATTCGAACAACTCAGAGAATGAACATTATATATCTCTCATCTAGATTCATCAGTTTTTGAAATTCCGTCACATTGGAAATTTTCAATGACATTTCAATTCAAAATATTTAAATGTCTTGCATAAATAAAGACTTTGTTACATAATCATAACACCAATATTACATCTAAAAAGCATAAAAATAGTAATCTCATATGTATGTGGTACATATATATATATATATATATATATATATATATATATTTATATGTAGCTACTTTTTCTTTTTTGTGACTCAGTACCTGACACCCACAACTTTAGACAGGAAAGATTTATTTTGGCTTGCAGTTTCAGAAGGTCCATTCATGGGTGGGCAGCTTGGAAATGGTGGAATCACATGGTCGGGCTGTAGACAGAGCTAGAGCTGCCTGGAGACTCACAGCACGATAGAACAGAGAAACTTGGGGGAAGGGTGGAACCAGAACATGCCCCCTCCAGGTCAAGCCTTAGGCATCCTCCCCTGCCAGCCAGGCCCCACCTCCCTACCCTACACAGTATCTATAGGAACATGAGGCTTTTGAGGGACACTCCAGATCCAAACCACAACACCACCACATATGTATTGATGAACAAACGTATATGAGATTATATATAAACATATAATAGGATGTGCATTTGTACACACATGTATAATCAGGCCAGCATAACCATACCTACATCCACATATTTAACCAACTGTAGATCAAAATAATTTTTTAAATTGTATCTATAACAGACATGTATACACATTTTCTTGTCATTAAAAATTAAAATTACCTAGGGGCTGGGCATGTAACTCAGTGGTTAGAATGCTTGCCTAGCAAGCCCAAGAAAGGCCCAGGGCTCAATTCCCCAGCACCACATAAGCCAAGTGTGGCGTTGCATTCCTATAAGCTCCGTACTCTGGAGGTTGAGGCAGGAAAATTGCCATGAGTTTGAGGTAAGCCTGGACTACATAATGAGTTCAGGACCAGTCTGGCCTGCAGAGTGAGACCCTGACTCAAAATTAATTAATTAAAATGAAATTACCTAATATAAAATTTTTACATGGGAGTGATTCCAAGCATACATATATAAACTTTTAGAAAAATACTACTCACTTTGCATCAACACTGAAGTATCTTGAAGTTTGGTGTCCACAGTCAAGGGGACCTGGAACCAGCCTTCTGGAGGTTCTGAAGAATGTCTCTATATGTACCATGTAGCTCACAGACAGTATTACTAAGTGTTGACTTTCCTTTTTTGTTTTTTCAATATAGGTTACAATCGACAGTCACACTTTGATAAAGTTGCTAAGTCTTCCATTAGGCAGGACAGTTCTCAGAATATCTTGCCTTCTCATCTTCCAAAGCATCCCTATTCTGAATTTGTATTAATATTGCCTTTTAATGGAGTCCTTCATTTGTACCATTATTTCCCACAACAAAAAATTAGCTCTAAGACCTTGATTCAATACAAATAAATAATTTTCTGAATAAAATTTCACAAATGACCTTATGGACAACTTACAACATCATTTCTGAAGGTGCATAATATCCAGTTATCTTGCAGGTAATGATGCTGATTTTAAATCCATATGCTTTCATTTGTCTACCATAATGCAGATACATTTTGAGTCTAGTTGTGGGGTGGTAGTTTAATACTGTGTCTCATGGACTTTTTACCCAATGGTTAGAGCCCACACATCAATTATTTCATTGATATTTCACCATACATTGTTTATGAGAATATTTCCCTCATTACAAAATAAGAAATTCTTCTGCCTTCCCCGTCTCTCTTTTATTTGCTTAACTGCTCATGGGTCCATTAAGACTTTCATGTATTATAATCAATTACAATAGGTTTTATTTTTTATAGATTAATTGATTAAATGATTGATTGATTGATTGATGATTTTGCCCAGTGGTTGAATTTCTAATATGGCTGTGTTCAATTTGTCCCTATGATCTATAAATTTTGGGGTTTTTTGGCACAAGATGACAGAGGCTCACCTTGCACTTGACCTCAGAATCAAACAAAGTTACTTCTACGCAATTATTTTCTATTTAAATTAAAAGATAATAACACTAATTCTATAATCCCGCTTTAGGTTTCCTTAAACTAACCAGATGGAAGCAACAATTATGATCAGTACCATTTTTGTATCAATTATTAAATGTTGAGAAATTTTCCCATAGTCCCTCATATCACCTTCGCAGGTGAGATAACTAACATTTTATATATTCTACAAATAATAGAGGCTTTCAGCAAAATCAAGGAACTTGCATGTGGACACAAAATATGTCTGAACCAAATCTCATGATCTTTTTTTACTTTGTTAAGGTAGTTCTCAGGGACTCACAGAGAAGTATCACCGTAAAGGCTGTCTTGGTGTGAAATTTCCGTCTGTATAGACAAGGTTCAACTACTGAATCCATGAAATACTACAAGAATCAGATTTAACTTTTAGTACTAAGTTTTTAAAGTCTAAGTAATTTTTTCAAATAGCTAATGATTCAGCATGTTAGTCTCTAGTAATATGTATACCTACTTTAAAATGTAATACATCATAAATAAAAATTCCTTTCAGAAGAACTTAACCAGCATTTGGTTTATATTGGAGTAAATATATACTAGCAAAAAAAGTGTTTCATGCCTCATCTGAATCGAATAATTGGTACTTTTGACCATAATTAAATAGAAGAGTTCAAAATTAAAGTACAAATTACTCTGCCTAATTTTCAGGAAAAGACTTGTAAAAACATAATCAATGACCACATTATCTCGATTAGGCTATCATTTCTAGGGTGTGGAAAGCCACCTAATTCATATGCCTGTAATTAGAACTACTGGGTTAAACCACCAAAGTCTGATTTTTTGAAAACCATGACCACAGTAACTAACCATCGCTGGTCAGTCTCTGCAAATTGAGAACAATATGGCCATTCCTGAAATGCGGAAACCAGAAACCCTACATGGCGCTCACAACTTGACTTGTCATGACATAGTCATTTTTCCCCACAAGATCGTGTCTTCCATCCCTCCATGTATAGCCAGTTCTTTGCACTTACTTTGGAGGCTGGAGGTGCAGCTCAACATGTTTAGCAAACATGAGACCCTGGATGGAATCCCCAGCACCATGCCCGCAAAAAAGTACATTTATTAAATGATTAGAATGTGGCAGTTTAAATTCCTTCACCCGTTTTTAAATCAAATTGCTTAGAATTATTTTTGAGTTGTATGAGTTTCCTTCATATTTTGGGTATTAAACACTTATGAAATATAAGATTTTACAATATATTCCCATATTGTAGCTTATAGTGCCACTGTATTTTTTGTTGATCACAAATATTTTAGGTTGAATAAGTCTTACCTATTTTTGTTCTTGCTACACTTTCTAGTGTTTTTATCTAAGAAATAATTGCCACAATCAGTACTTTTTCTCCTGAGATTTTTTTTCCTTTAAGATCTATATAGTTTCAGATTTTATATTCAAGTTTTTAACCCAGTTTGAACTGGTGTGTGTGTGTGTGCGTGTGTGTGTGTGTGTGTGTGTGTGCTTGCACGTGTGTCCATGTGATGCATGCATAACAAATGCTATAAAGATCTACTGTCACTCATTGGAGATCATTTATTTTCCCAATGCCATTTGCTGAAGACACTGTCCCTTCTCTATTGTACATTTGTACCATCCTTGTGACAAGTCAGTTCACCACATCTTCATGAATTTCTGACCCAGGCTGGTCCTTAGCTCACTACAGAGCCCAGGCTGGGCACCGACTCAGGGTTTTGTGGGCAGGCGAGTGCTTCTGTGGATGAGTTACACCTCCAGCCCAAGAAGGGGTACTTTTAAACTGCAAGATTTGATGAAGATTTTAGTTGATAAGAATTTTTGAAGTTGCTAAGAAAAAAAAAGACAAGATGAGAAAGATAAGGCCAATGAAAAGCATATAACTCCCTCCTCCTTCCCTGAGCTCATAGGAGACAATGGGGAGCGGTTTTGGCCACATGCTGCTACATCTGTCTCCCTATTGTCCTTCTCTCCCCCTCACCGTCACCCCAAATGCCAAGGAGGGACTGGGACATCTTACTTTGGCATCCTAGGGTTCCTTTCTGCTGGCGTCGGGATCATCCAGACCAGAGGTGCAACTCAGCTTTAAGGTCCTGTAGCTCAGCTCTCTCCCTCAGGAGGCGTGGCTCAGATGTCACTGTCAGGCCCTCTCTGGCTCTCATCAATAAAACACTGTTGCCTCCTTAGATGCATGAAGGAAACCACCCTAAAATGACCAAGATAACGGAGGGATCTGAGCTCACTATTAGCACCCGCAACCTCCCTCAAGCCCAATCAGTTGTGATTAACATTGGTAGCTACGCCAAAGTTCCCCCAGTTTCAGCCCTTCCGTTCTTGACAGGCACAGAGCCCCAGGCCTGCTGAGGCCGCAGAAGCGGTACTCCTGACGTACTACTCACATTGGTCTAGGAGACACCTTGTTGTACTGAATCCTACTCTGCCACAGCGCCCGTGGTGCTTAAATAAAGCTTCACTCAGATGCTGCTATAAATCTGCTCATGATCTGTTTCCCATGAGTGGGTAGTGTGGACTTGGAAGGTCCTATAATCTACTCAGGATCCTTATCCTAGGTAGCATAGGCAGGATAGTTGCTTTAAAAGAAAGAGCTATAAACACTAGGAGCTGTTGGGTCGGAGACCTCAAGAGGTCCAGAGGCCAACAGCCAATGAAGGTCAGTGGCAGAGGCCAGCCGTGGGCTAAGCAGGCCGATGATATCCAAAGCCACTGCTAGCAGAGGTGTACTTTGCTAATTCATAATTTCCATATGAATAAAGCAAAACAAACTTCAACTGATCGGCAACAAACAGATCCAAATAAGACGGTACAAAATGGGCTGCAATGAATACCTCATATGAAGAAGCCACTCCTGGGGAAAATGGAAGAAATATGATAAAGATGAAGTTAAGGACAGATAAAAATTAAATAAAAAATAAGATTTTATTTTTTTCATTGTGATAGGAGCAGAAAAAGAGACAAAATAGAGCAGTGAAAGTAGGAAAGTTATTCTGAGGAAAGAACAAGGCAGGCTAGGAGGCTGAGTTACAGTGAAAACCAAAAAGAAAAATAAAAAAATCTTTATGCCCGAAATGAATTCCACTTTACAGATGGGCAGAAAAGAGTTAACTCAGCAGGTCTGGATTGCACAAATCTTACATATTTCCAAAAAGGCCTATCTTCAGAGCTGGCACTGGAGGAAAGCTCTAGATCTTTGGAATGTTGTGCCCGGTAAGCAGGTTTGGTTTGCCTTAGGTCTTGTACCATGCATCATGAGTTCGGTGAGATGGTTTACGCCAACAATGTTATCTTTGTTGAATGAATGTTTTCATTCCGGAGTGCTAGAGTAAGAGATAAGGTCAATCAAAAAAGTGCTGCATGCCCATGAGACGGATCCCCAGTAAAAGCCCCATACACCATGATTATGATGTGCTACCCTGGTTGGCAACACCGCACAGATATTGTCCCATATTTTTAAAAATTAAGAGCATCTACACAGTTGCACTGGCAGAGGACAACTAGAATTGCATGCCTGGCTTCTCCTAGATCCTGCCCTGTGCTTCTGTTTTCTATGTTGATTTTAATTTGTATCATTTTGCTGCAATAAGCCATAACCATGAGTATAACAGATTTTCTGAGCCTTGAAAAAATCCTTCCAATGACTTCTGAGACTGAAGGGAGTCTTAGGAAATCCATGATTCTGTAGAAATTTTCATTCCTCAACCCACTGTCAAAAGTAGAGATTGACTCGAAGATCTTTTCCAATAACCGAACAGCAAACGAAAAGAACTGCGGACAATGGTTTCTAGTCACTGGTATTTCTTTAGTTCCAATAAGTGAAGCCAGCACAGACTAAGTCCTCAGTAAGTACTATATTTGTTGAGTGAACAAACGTTTGAAAACCAATGGAGAATCCATTACATTGCATCATTTTCAGTCAGCAAGCTCATCATTAAACAAAGTCCCTGGATACCACCAGCCACTGCCTTGTCAGGAAGGGAAAAGAGTGGGGACCAAAGGCAAGCTTCCACGGAGCACTGTGGTTCTCCAAGTGAAGCAATCAATATTCCAATCATCACATTCGCTCCATATTCACATCAATTAGAGGCTCCTGCTAGCTCAATATTTTTTTCTTAGTGGAGAAAATTTTGGCTTGCAAACAGTGAAAACTTTTCCTAGATACTCTTTTAAGTATCAAAAGCAAAATAGTGCATTGGTCTCTTTTTCTTCTTGGGAAACTAGACTTCATCACTTCTCTTTGGTAATTTTATAGCATGGACCAATATTTTGTTAAAATTACTTTATTGTATACATTTGTACACATACAATGTGCAGATATAACGTGATCATTTATTTATTTAAATATCAAATAGTCATGAAGTGCCTATGTGCCAAAAATGTGCTAGACAGCTGAATAAAATTAGAAAATCTATCATAATAAACTTCACTTCTTATTACAAGAAAATTTATATTAAATAAATAGCTGAAATTTTAAAGTCATTATATTCTCCATTCTGTGTGTATTAATCCTGAAAGTGAATAATGGTCCATTGCAAGTCATCCTAAGACTACACATCCCAGAATTTACTAAAACACTTCTCACAGTCTCATGCTTAGTTTTCACTAGGAGCGGGCAACTATATCTACATCTGAAAAAGAGGATAAAATTAAGAAAAATTAATTTCTTTAGGAATGAAGTCCTAGATCACATTGGGATGATTGAGTTGCATTAGGAAACAAGTGATAGGTCAAAGAGAATAAATGAGTGGAAGTGATAGAAACAGTTATGGTGTTGGGACCTGTCATAGTGAGATGAATTCCTAAAGTTCATTCCACTAACCCTCCAGACATTGCAGAGGTCGGGGAAGTACATGTGAACAGTGAAGTGGCCCATAGCAGCTACCCAGGGCTGTTCCTGCTTTTCCTTGAATCCCTTTTGGTGGTTCTGTATTTTGGTATCTATGTCCTTGCAGTGGCCAATACCCAATACTCATCTTTGAACACTTTTCTTCAAGGCTTCCTGGAATGCACTGGGCTGCAGGCATCTCCCGGAACAACAAGTGCTGAGAAGCTCATCTTGTCGGTCTTCGGTGGACTTAAGCTGATCCTCAATCCCCCCACATGAAAGTCCTCTGGAAGAATTGGGTTTTTATTGTCCACAACTGCAAATAATTAGCTTCATCCCCAGCCCTGTGCTGCTTATGAATGTCTCCTAGACATGCATTCCCAATAAACCATTAGCTTCAATTTCTCATCTCAAAATTCATTTCTTTTGAACCCAACTTCAGTCATCATTCTTAGTCTCAGTTTTAGGCATCCCCTTAAACACCCTTGTACTTGTCCTTTTTATTACTATGAGAAAATAGTCAAGACAGGCTACTTTATAGGGAGGATAAATCATATCTAAAGCTAGGAAACTAGAGGGTCCCACAATCCTTCTGAAGTCAGCCCCCACTCTCAATGTGAGGCCTTTCACTAGACTCCATTTCCTAAAAGCCCCCCATCTCCCACTGCCACATGAGGGCCAAGCTTCCAACATGCGCACCTTTGGGGAACACAATGAAAGCGTATCTAAGCAACGGCAATACTGTCCCTGGATTCTGTGCTGACACAGGGAATTCATAGGCGACTCCTTAATGATATTTAGCAAATAACAGTGTTGTTCTCCATATATATATATATATAACAGAAAATACATGCATGTCTCTCATGTGCTTTAAATTTTTAGGAGAAAAGTAGATAAAACTTCTAAATGACCTAGAATATTTACTATTTTTATCGACAAGCGGACCTCCTTTTTGCATTTTCCACATGTACACGACAACAGCCCCAGGAAAGGCTTTCTCATCGTTTTATTCTCTGAATGAGATCGTGCTGCCACATCATTCCCACTGTGCGGTTTAGTTTCGGAAGCTCATTTGAAGCCTGCACTTGAAAAAACAAAAATGTTCTTTTCTTCCAGGCTCAGAGTTGGGATGACAGGTGTGTTGTCCTCGTGAGCTCTCACCTGGCTCCCTCCAAGGCAGGTGTCGACCCAGAGCTGTGCTGTGCAAGTGGCCTGTCTGAACTCATCGGTGCAGGAAGCTCTGTGCCCACGCCTGGCACAGGCAAGCCAACTGCCACCAGAAGAGGTGAACATACTCTTTGGTGCTAAAGGAGGTGGTGGATACATGATCATGCAATCCATCCTGGTCTAATCTCTATTTTTGGAAGAGAAAATTGAAGCTACTCAAGGTCAGACTTTTCGTGCCAAGCCTGAAATTGGAATCAGCATCCAGACTCTCAGTCTACCCTGCTTCACATAGGACGAGGTTTCGTTTCTTTCCTTTGGAACAGAGCCCTTCATGCCCCTGCCTGTGACAGTAGCTGGTACCACTCCCTTTATAGGAATGACACATGGAGACCTTCCAAGTGAGTCACAAGTTTGGCTTTTCATTCAGCAAATACCTTCAGTGGATGAAGTTAGAAATGTCCATTTTGTGCCATGTTGACCAGGAAATAACCTAGTCCTCAAAATTCTCAGCACAGAGAAATTGTTACCTGAAATTATTAAATGGAACTCTTAAGTTATAACATGGTTGCTACTTTCATGACTTGAAACTAGCATTACTTTAGCAATCAGATTTTTAGAAAAACATAAATACATACACCATAGACAACCCAAATGATTTTTACTATGTTAATTTCTAGTGCTTTCTTGATTTCTTAGTTAATTTTTTCATTGTTGGGATAAAATACTTAATATACACAAATTAGGAGACAAAAGATTGATTTTAGCTCACAGTTTCAGAAGGTCTCGGTCCATTCACAGGTGGCTGGCAACAGTGGAAGCACGTGGCAGAGGCCTAGCGATTGAGAAGCTGTTCATGGCATGGCACCACACAGCAAAAGGCACGAGGAAGGGCGGAGCTAGCGTACACCCTTCCTGATCAAGCCCCACTGACTCGCGCCTTCTAGATCAAATCACAAGTATCTTCCCCTTCCAGCTGGGTTCCACCTCTTCACAGCACACGCAATCCATAGATACTCCACAGTGTGCATGAGGTTTTGGCGGGATATTACAGATCCAAACCGTAACAACTTTGAATAGTTGTTTTATTAGTCAGAGTTTACAGTGAAAAGTAATAATAAACATAAATCACTTTTTTGATTTTCATTTAAACAAAATGAAATACAAGATTTAAATGCAGCTGAATTTTAATTAAATGTAATTAGGATTTGGGGAACAATTATATTTTTGGTTACAATTACTGATACAAGTTATTTTTGGAGCCTACTGATGAATGATTTTATGTGCTAATTTATCCAGTCATGGCCAGATGTTTGATCAAACATTACTCAAGGTGTTTCTCTGAAAGTGTTATTGAATGAGTTAAATATTTAAACTGATAGACTAAGTAAAATTGATTGACCTCCTTAATGTGGTACTCTCATAGCTCAAGAAAGATGGCCCCTCCTTCTTCCTGGCGGCTGAAGCTGAAACAACTTCCTCCTTGACTTCAGTTTAAAAATAAAGCAACGTTTCTTCCTGCTTCTCCAGCTCTCAGATTATAGATCTTGAGCTTCATGAGATCCCATCATTATATGAGCCATTTTTCTAATTGTTCTTCTCACTGATGTCTATACACACATGCTAGATGTTGGTTCTGACTAATACAAGTCCCTGCTGTGTGTCTGAAATGACTGTAAATTTTACATCAAAGTGCTAAGATACCTATCTTTCAGTTTTACAAATGAGAAAGCTGAAACAATGGAAATATTTCCAAGGTTCAAATTCAGATCTCTCTGTTGTCAAAGCTTGTAACTTACACTCAACATCCTACTCTGCCTCTCCAAAGCCTCACACCCTTTGTTCCCCATGTTGCACTAATCTTCCTGAAATGTCTTTATATATCATTCTGCTCTGGTAGGACAGTGAAGTGAGTAGAATTGAGACTTGATGCATTTCCACTATTCCGTGCCCCAGACGGTTTTCTTGAGCATGACATCTTTCTTCTACAGGTCTGTGTAAGTTTCTGAATGGGAGAAAATTGCCCTAGAAGTGTACAAACCACAGAATATGTATTTAAATAGTTCTTCACTCCTGGTTGTAGGTAGGGACCATGTATGACCAATCCACAAGTCAACCCCTGCGTGTCAGCAAACAACCAGCAGAATTTTCCACATCCAGGCCTCGTCCGTTCCTCAGCACTGCCATTGAGCCAAAGCAAGATTTCCATTTGGGATCTGGTTGTGCGCTAGAGCACTGGAACATCTTACCAGACCCAAAACCTCACTGGGTTCAGCTGTGCACAGATATTCATCCTGAGTTCCAAACACAATGAAAGTGGGAAGATGACAGATTGTTTCACGTGTGTGGTGCTTTCTTTCTGAAGAGCTCCCTTTGAAGTCAAGTAGATGGAGGCCTGTGACAGATGGGAAATGCAAGGTGCAGAGGAGATCAATGCTCATATTTCAATCTTAAACACTTTCAACTTGGCTATTTTTAAGTCAAACGTCTTGAAATGTGTCAAAGATACTTGTTTCAATTAAGAATAAAGACTATGGCAAGTTGGGTCAAAAAGAAAACTAATCCAGGTTTGTAATTCTTTAAATATAATTAAATGCATGTGGCAGATTTTGTTCAATTACAATAGCCACATTTTTCCATCATTTAGATGGAAGTCGGCCCATCCAAATTTTGCTGTTTAAATATTTTAATGTGTAACTGCATATTCAAATATGTATTTTGTATTTCTATACATATATAAGTTAATAAAACTATTGTATTTATACAAATTTATGTACATATTAAGTATGTGAGCTGTTAATCTCAAGATTAATTTTAAATGGAAAGTTTTATACACTATATGGTTAAGTACTATCATCAGAACGTTTCTATTTCAATTCCAAAAATACAGTAATAGCAAAATTATAATAATTGCTCCATTAAAGATATCTATAACATTTTGGGCACAGAAATTGTGATTTTGACTTATTAGTGATTTTTTTAAGAGTATACTAGATTGTCTTTGACTGACTTGTTAAAAACCAATTTTTATGACTACCACATATATATACACTCATACAACTTACCTTAAGATAAAAAGAAAGACATTGCTTATCATCTTAGTAACAGTGAAAATGCCAAGTAATATATCCCAAAACTTTCAAATCAAAAAAAAAAAAAAATTTGGTATTCTAACAGAAGTACAAGACACAATATTACAGTATTGCATTACAGTTGGACACTTAAGTAGAATGCATTAGAAATCCATTTTGACTAGGACTTTTAAGGATGGAAACAATTGTGTGGGCTTACGAACAAATGTGATGATGGTATTATGGATGTTCGAGATGGGGACCCTGAGGAAAGTATTCCAACTAAAACTAAGAATTCTGAGAAACACGTGCCAATGAGCAGTGTGGGGTTTGTGTTATTCAACTTTTCATCACTGTTTTCAAATACATGAGAAAAATAACTTAAAGAAGGAAAGATTGCTTTTGGCTTAGTTTCCCAGGTTTCAGTCCATGGGCAGCCAGAACATGGCAGAAGAGTTTGGGAGAGAGGAACCATTCACTTTATGGTGCCAAGAAGCAGAGTGAGAGGGAGGGAGCCAGAGAGAAAGGAGGGGATTAAGACAAGAAGCGCCCTTCAAACTTCTTGCATGGGTGGTCTTAGCCAGTCGGGGCCCAGCTCCCAATAAACT
This sequence comes from Ctenodactylus gundi, assembly GCA_004027205.1. Taxonomy (NCBI): domain Eukaryota; kingdom Metazoa; phylum Chordata; class Mammalia; order Rodentia; family Ctenodactylidae; genus Ctenodactylus; species Ctenodactylus gundi. Next base: position 47,037 of record PVKB01002436.1, on the reverse strand, counting down.
CGAGGTATGAACTCACCGCTGGATTAGTACATTACTAAGATTAGCAATCTCATGATCCAGCCACTTTCTCTAGTCTTCTAAATTCTGTCTCTGAATATTGTTGCACTTGGAATCCAACTTTCAATATATGACTCTTTGGAGAACACTATATATATATCAAAATAGGAGATTATGAAGACTTTCAAAAGTTATTCAGAGTGGTCTAGGAATGGAAGCTTAGTTATTTTTAATACAAAAGATGAAAATAAAATGGTGTTTGAAGAAAATTGGTGTCATCATTATAAATAGAGAAGTGATCAGCTAGGTTTCCTGACATCCAACACTAAGTCAGTTCTGCATTATTTTTCATCCTGTTACTGTTTTCACAAGTGACAATTCTGAGCTAATTCGCCCCACGTTTCTGATCTTAAAAGATAACATATGTAGCCATTAACAGAAGCCAAGAACCAAGCCCCAGCACCAAGTGAGGAGACAGGTGAAGTTCAGCTGTGGTCTGGTTGTATTTGAAAATAAGACTAAACAGTGAAACGTAATTGTCACTTCGCAGTCAGCACGACAGGATGACAGAATGGAGAAACGTTCAAGTGAAAGGAGGGGCCCGGTCTATAAGCCATTCGTCTTCCCAGAGCAAAATATCATGAAAAGGAAGTAGCTCAAGAGGAAACCACCTGAGCTTAATAGAATGCATTCATTTCTCAATTATTAAAAATTTATATCACAATAGGTATTGACTGTATTTGTCAATTTGTATTTAGCCAAGCTACAAACCATTAATTTCAACACCAGTACTTTTTTTCATTAGAAAAAAATAGAAATCAAATGCAGGTGACATCCTGAACCTTGCAGTACCACTACACTGTTGAAACTTACTAAGCAGTGTCTGACTTTTCACGGTAAAGCCTCAGTGTGAATCGCGACTTCCTCAGAAAGGAAGGCAGCACCAACCTTCCTCCGGGGACAAAAGGCAGTGCAATGCTTTCCTCGATGCGGGAACATCTTCAGCAAGAACCGACAAATTGATGCTTTTTTTTGCACATATACTTTGTTGAGGCAATGCATGTTGATATAAATAAAACTCATAATTTCTTTCTCTGTTGATTTTTTTCTGTCTTCCACCCACCCAGGACAGTGCCACATATACAATTTTCTAACCAAACCAGATGATTATCTCAGAAAACATAAATCATATGTGGTTTATAAACTTACAACTACCCAAAATGTCCAATCCTAACCATGAAAACATATTCTTTATACAGAATTTATATTCTTGTTGCCTAATATTTTTTAAATTCCTAATATGAGGCTTTAAATAGTTTCGAATTCTTGCTAAGGATTATATTTTGGATAAGTTTACGGCTTATAATTTCCTTGTTTTTTTTTAAACTGAGGGAAAAAATTGAACCTTGTCCATCAAATATTTTGCAATTTAACAAGATCTTGAAGTAAAAAGTTTCCCAGAAGTTTTCATAGTGAGAAATATGAATAAATAGCTTAAATAAAAGCCCAAGACTTCAACTTGAATGTTCACCATTCTCCTGGGCTCTAAGGATATTATGAAAAACATGATAGACAATTTGTAAAACTAAAGAACATGGGTTTTGGAAGAAAATTTCTTATAAAATTAGATTACAGTAGTATTTTACTGCCATATGATCCACTAGAATATGGAGTTTAATAGATGAAATGTACTTTAAACTCCATCCAAGACCACTGTAATCCACAGTACCACAAGAGACAAACCTCTACACAGCCCAAGAGAAGCCTCGCCTGGAATCTCACCTGCCACTCCCCGCATGACAGCCTGTTTAGGGTTCAGAAACAATTTACAGTGAGGGACCATCCTCAACCTTGGAAGTACTGCTTTCAAAGTGAGGTCTCCCCTCACTCTATGCAGGATTTAATAGTATTCTAAATTTTGAGAGCTGCCTAGGACACAAGGCTCCTGTCTCACAATGAGAGAATTTTCTAAATGTGAAGCAGAGAGCACCCCACGTGATGAGATGAAGGCTGAGGAGGAGCGATCTCTCCTTCCTCACTTAAAACTGACTTTCCTGCTTGTCTGCTTAAATTCCCACTCGCAGTACTTGTACTTGGGGCAGGGATTAATAAAGATCGGGAGTTCATGACCCAGAACAGAATGTAAAGATGCTGACGCTGAAGCGAAGGAAGGAAAGGTTGAAAATGCCTTTTGGGGGATTTTATTAGAGCCATCTTTCTCTTTCCTTCCTCCTTTCCTCTTTCTCTCCTTCTCTTCTCCTTCTTTCTCTTCTCTCTGTCTCTTCCCCCCAAAACACATAAAACATCTACCTATCACAATGAGACCACAGTGCAAAACTAGCAATAGGGAGTGTTGGGGTGATGGGCTGTAGATGCACTCATGCCAGCACCAGCATCTGCACCAGAAATCAGTACTAAGCTTTAAGTCCCTACCACTACAGTAAGTGCTTACACTCATCAAAATTAATAATGATGAAATAATAAGGGCCTAAGGAATTTTGTGTCCCCTGCAGTTATTCCAAAGCCAGAGCACAGGTGCTTGAGTTAGCCCCATTGTTGGAAATTTTCAGAGGGAAATCACTAGAATTATAGCCCATCAGGAGGGAATGTTGTATTGTCCACTTTCTTCAAGGCTGAAACTTCATTTGCAAATGCATTATAAACAGGTTCAATTGAAAAAGCTCAATTGCGTTCATATTTTCTTACTACATATTGTCTAGCAACTAGAGCAGCTGTCTCCAAAGCAGGGCACAAATATCACAAGAGGTATGAGGAAAAAATCCGGTGGAGTTTAGAACGTGTTCTTAGAAATTATGTTGATTTTTATATGAAAATACAACTAACATTTAAAGTACAAATAATGACATCTTCACTACGTCCACATATCAGTTGGCACACATGGCATTAAGTGCACGATTCTCCAGAGGGAACGTATCAAAATAAAGACGAGTCAGCAGTAAAACCTTCACTGATTTTTTCATAGCTTTCAACAAATGGTGATGAAATAGATTAAATTCTTAGCTATAATAGCGAGTATTCTCACCAAGTAGGAAAGTGGATCAGAAAGTTGCGTGGAGTAAGATGATGATGCTACCATTACAAACAACAAAAAGGGTCAGATTGACTACTCTTGAGGACAAGTTCTCTGTCAATCATATCATGAGATTTTGAAAACCAATGAAAATTTCATCAGATGTAACAAAGTCTAGACATTTGTACAATAGAATGTCCTTTGAAATATGGTTTTATATCTAGTGGTGTTGTATAAACTTTTCCTGGGGAGATGGGAACTAAAGTCTATTCCGCCCCAGACAAGGCACAAACGACAGACCAAAGTAGTAATTGCTCCAAAATCCCCCTTGATGAACCAGTGAGTTTATTTGGGCTACCTGTAGGAGTGTGGGTGAGCGGTGGTTTACAGGTGCTTCAGTGACTCCCTCCTCCCCCCTCCCTCCTCTCTTCAGGAGGAAATATTTTAATTTGGAGGAACTTGCTAACAACAGATAGTGTTGGGATAAGTCTTGTCTTAAATGTATCAACTGAAGATAACAAAGAGAAATTAGTTTCCAATGAAAAGTTACTATAATACTTTTTACAAAAAGTCATAATGATAAATATTGTTGTTTTAAGAAATTACGCAGTTTTTCTAAATTCTGTCACCTACAAAATTCCCCATTGCCTCAGCCCAACTACTGCCTTGTAATCATCCTCCAAATCCTTTCTTTTAATAAGGTGGATACTGTGTGTTTATATCTTCCTTTTATATTTCCCAGTCATTCAAGTATTTTCCAGGCTGAATATTACCAGTTCCTACCATAGTATGATTTTATATCCAATAATATTCAAGTTTCTTTTCTTCAGATAGTTTCTAGTTGGTCCTCTTCTTTTTATTTTATGAACTTAAAATTTCGCTCAGTGTCTAATCATTATGACAAACAATAAAACAATTTTTTTGCTCATTTATTCCATAAGTACTAAATGCAGAGCAGCTATGTGGCAAACATTTCCCAAGACACTGGGGTTGAAGTGACAAGGAGATACATGGGGAATTTGGCTCTTATCGAACTTAGACATCAGGCAGGCTAGTAATAAGTAAGTGAACTAGAACTTAGAGAAGTACAGCAAGGTCATAGGTCAGAGAGGGCCTTAGCGGCTAAGCTGGATTGCTGTAGGTGGTTACATTTATGCTAGTCCAGATTAAGAACCTGCCAGGCACAGGTACCGCTAATGCAGAAGCTCTGAGATAGGAGACAGTTTAATATTGGGAAACTGAAGCAAGTCTGGCAAGCAGGGGGAGGAAAGATGAGAAGAAAAACAGGACAAAATGAGACAAAATAAGAAAGCAGGAATGAAATAACTAAGGACACTTTATAACATACTAAGAATACAAGGTCTAATCAAGAATTATGGTTGCGTTTAAATTTGTAAAAGCTTATTACGGTAAGACATGTATACCATGGGTCGTCGCCAAAACTCCTCCTCCTCGCCTTGAGTAGGCTGATCCCATCATTCTTGTCACTTTCTGAAGCAGTTCTGAAAATTCTCTTTTGTGAGTATCCTTATGAGCTATGAGAAATATTTACATATGTAATTTAAATATATATTTAATATTAAATAATTAAATAATCATGCATGTACTGATTACTGCTACTGAATGCCATCCAATAGAAAGGCCAGCTCCTAAAAATATTATGCCTTCATTCACCTTTTTTACTGGATCTGGTATCGGGTAACTTCCGGCTCTTTCCAAAGTTAAAATGATCGTGAAAGGTGTTCCGGTTTATATCTGAAGTATCCCTCCAAAAGCCTCATGTATTTGGATGTCATGGAATACCTGTGGATCCTGTGTGATGTGCTGTTAAAAAGTGGAACCTGTTCCAATGCGGTGGGTCACTGGGGCTGGACCTGGAAGGGGTGGATCCTGGAGTTTGACCCGGAAGGACGAATCACTGAGATGTGACCTGGGAGGATGTATGCTAGGTCCTCCCTTCCTCGCTCACTCTGCTTCCTGTCCTGACTCCATGAACAGGTTTTCCCCCAGGGAGACATCTGCCATGTGCACTCACCTTTGCCAGCTGCCCATCGGCGGGCTGAGACCTGCTGAAACTGGGGGGTAGAATAAACCTTTCCTCTCTTGACTTGTGAATGTCAGCTATTTTGCTCCAAGAGGACTTCTGATCGTGGCAAAAAGGGATGAGATGTATGTTAGAAATAAGCGGGAAAATTGCTGACGATATGTCTTTTATCATATTATCTTTTTTTAATCTAATCACTCAATGTATTTTTCAATCGCGCCTCCTATGTAATTTTGTACTGGTTTTATACTGAAGACCACTAATTGTGTCAGGTAATGGTGAATCTCTCACTACCCTCTTTCAAATTCCATAATTGTTTCCTGCTGGGATCCCTATCAGCCAACCACTTGCTGAAGTTCTAGGATGTTGTGATCATTGAAGAGATGATGTCAACTTGAGGGAATCAGGAACCACACCTGCTTTAAAAACCACACCCAGATTCGGAATGGAGAAACAGCAGGCAGCCTGGATTAGAGTGTGAGCGATTTGTGGACCAGGGAATGGGGGAACAGCACCCACCGCATGTGGGAGGGCCAACTGGAACTCCAATGGTATAAAAAGAATGAAGAAGGAAGATTGTCACAGCCTCTTCCTCCAGGAAAGCTCTCGCCTTCGCAATTGTCTAAGGACACTGACTTGCTACACGCCACAGATCTTCATCACAGATTCGCTCCAGTCTCCACTTGCGCCTGTCACAGATCCTCAGTCGCTGATCTTCAGGCTCCAGTCTTCTCCATGGTCCTTCAAACAACCAAAATCTGCAGCAGACTCCCACCTCACCGGCTGCCCTGTAGTCCTAGACAGGAGATCTACTTCACAGCTGAGCAGCCATCTTGGACTATCTCTATCTTAAGATTTGCAAGCCTTCCTCACAGATCCTTTTTGTTATAAAATCTGTAAATTCTGCCTTTTGAAAGAACCTAAACTAATATAGATGTGTCATCTGTAGTTCCAATACGAGGTCAGTCTCTCCCTCTCTCTTTCACCTCTCCTCTCTCTTTTACTATAAACCATTCAGCTATTAACCTATGGAGGCTCGCGACAATCTTTCATTCCCAATCCAAAGACTCCATTGTGTCTGTAACCCTGCCAAGTCACGACGTGATCCATCATTATCTGATGGCTAGACAAAACAATATTTCTAAAGTCTTAAATTAAAATGTAAGCTATTTGTGGAAATAATAAAATAAGAATGCCTAACTAATGTCTAATATTCTGGTACTTGGAATTCTGAGCATCTTAAAGATGAAAAGAAAAACAGGAAGAATAAAATCGCGAGGTATCAAAAGCAGGAATTTTAATTTCATAGCATGAGGGGTGCAATAAGCACACTAAAGTTCATTTTCTTTGAAATGTCATTCAGGAATTCCAAATCCCTCATAGTCTCTCCCTCTGCCACTTCACTTTTCAAAATAAAATATTCAGATTTTCATGACTTGCAACCTTATATCCACAAAAACAGGAATGGTTTTTGCTTGTACTTCTTACAAAAGGAATGTGCTGGCCTATTTTCTTTTAATTATTGTGCAGCTAATCTTTGATTAATGGTTTATATGTTGACACAGAGTCCATAGTTTATTTTACACTTCTAAATCATTCTCCTGTATAAATAAAGAATTTATGTCAAAACTGAATTTAAAATCTTGTTTTGAATTGATTCTTGAGACATAGCTAGGTTCACAAGCTAAAGATTGCAGCATCACAAGTGAGTCTTAGTTAACTATTTATTTTGGGTCAATCTTCTTTTCCCAAAAATTATTATGTAAATTGATACCACTGCAAAAAATGGTTTTATATATGCCAAAGATACAATAAAACACTGTCCTGTAACCTAGCCTTGACTTGGAAGAGAATAATCACCCTCAAGAGCTTTGAATCTTTGACAGCTCGTGGGCAAATCTCACTCAAGACTCTAACACTGATTAATGTGACTACGAAAAATTAGGTTTCAGTTCTTAAATTTTCTAAGCTTCTTTACAGTACTAACCTAACTTTGTGATGAGATACTCAATGTACTCTAGTTGCTATGGGACCAATTGTGTCTCCCTAAAAATAATAGTAATACTTATGTGAAATCCAATCCCCAGAACTACAAAGTATATGACTCTATTTAGAGACAGGGTATTTCAAGAGGTGTTAGGTTAAAATGAGCCACGGGGGTGGCTCGAAGCCAATATAACCGATGTGCATACAAGAAAAGAAAATTTAGACTCAACAGTGCACAGAGGGAAGAAAATATAAAGCATGCACAGGGCAGAAGACGACGATCTACAGACTGAAGAGACTGGGAGTCAACCACTCACCATCGTCAGAGGAAACCAGCCCTGCTGACACCTTGATTTCAGATGCTTAACCTCCAATTCTGTAAGAAAACACACTCCTATCATTGAAACCACCCAGATTGTCACAGCTTATGCTGCTTTAACAAATGATTATGCTAGTTTTCAATAGTTTGTGAAGATTAGAGGCACCCCATGTGATTTTATGTTCTATAAGAAATCACATTCTGACTGCTTTTATCTATAAGCACAGAAAATAAATGCCACAGGCGGAACTAGGGCATTGAAACAACAAATCGAGTGAAAGCAAGTTCACTACAGATTCATAAACTGATTAATTTATCTTTACTGAATCACATGGCCCTGTCACAATGATTCTGCCAGCCAATGGGATGTCTCCAAAAGTCACACACACACACACACACACACACACACACACACGCATGCACACGCACACACACACATGCACACGCACATGCACACACAGTAAAAAAAAGTTATTGTGCTTCCACCAGCAACTACCCCTAAAATCTTTATTTTATCCCAGTACATCCTTAATCAACCTTCTTTTGAATTACTTTAAATCATCATGCATTCAGAGCACACCTTTGTTACAAAAAAAGCAGAATGGAGAAGCTTGCAGGGCTTCCCTCCTTCTCCAGGGTCAACAACAATGATTGTTCCTATTAAAGTAATATGTTTTTAACTTGAGTTTAAGTTGCTAAGGTCTAAGGATAACATGTAAATCAATAGAACATTAAGAAATTACTTTTCCCACAAGCTATAATCTCAGATAAACACCATGTGACTCAGGAAATCTAAGGCAATGTCTCTTAAAACGCTGATGCCAACTTCAGTCCCAAACAAGTGCCTGCAGGTTCAGACTCATGAGTAAGCAAAAACAAAAGTTCTCTCTGAAACTCAGAAAAATAAGAACGTACTGTCCTATCAGTAAAACAGCCTTAGTTTGTACTTTTCTAGCCATGTTGACGTAATTACAGGAACTTTCTTTCACAAAGAAACAAACAATAACAAAAAAAGTTTGTAGCCTTTGTAAGCAGATGTGCAATGAGAAAAGTTACCTTCAGATTTCATCTAGGATTTGGGAGAAAATGTAAGCTAATGTCAGTTCTAGGAAATTTAAGTGTTGGACTAAGGTAACCTTGCCCATCCTTTGTGATTTCTCATCACTTTTTTTCAAAAAATGTGTTTGACACAGTTTCAACTCAAGCATAAGAAGTCACAGTCTTCCATTCCTGTCCCAAATAAAGATTATTAAACCAGGGATGGTGGTACACACCTACTACCCCAACACTCAGGAGGCTGGAAGCAGGAGGACTGCTGAGTTCAAGGCCAGACTGGACTCATTAGTGAGTTGAGGACCAGCCTACAGTACGTGGCAAGATCCTGTCTCAAACAGGAAGGCAGGGGTGAGAGAGCAAAGATAAACGGAAGTGAGATATGCTGGGTGCTGATACCCAAGCATAACGCTAACCCAGTAAGGAAGCAGCAGCAGCGGGGGTGCCTGCAAGTGACAAGGCTTGCAAACATGTGTCTGACTCTTTCCCCATTCTGGTTCAAAGGTCAAATTTGTGTCCAGCACCTCCGATAAGAGACCAGTTATTGACAATTACAAACTCTAGAGAGGAGCTCTGAAGACATCCCAGAAGATGCCTTTCTGGCTCTAATGTTAGACCACGGAGCACGGCTCAGTGAGGACTAAGAATGCCAACCAGTAATCCAAGGCAGAAAACAGATCTACCTGCAAAACACGGTGCTGTGGTGGGCTGTCTACAGGAACGCACACTGACCTGTATTCTACGTGAATGCACCAAACACCGAGAGACCAGCTGTGGACCACGTACGGGCGGAGCTGAGGGAGTCGCTCACTGCCAAGGCCTGCTGAGAAGGAAACCGGAACTGAGAGGAAAGGCAGGGCCTAACACTCACATGGCTTGTGAGGCACACACAGTTTTCTCTTGGCATCTATGGGTTGTGCATCCATGGATTCAAGAGATCGTAATTGCAAATACTTCAGAAAAAATTGTGTTCATCCTGAAGATGTACAAAACTTATTTTTCTTGTCATTATCCCCTATTTTTGTTTTTATTCGTGTTATTGCATAACTCTTCTTACATTATATGTTCATTGTGCTTACGTTTACATAGGTTTTATAAATAATCTAGAAATGATTTAAAATATGACGGAGAGTGTGCACGGATTAGCTGCAAACGTGACATCATTTTCCACGAGGAACTTGAGCATCTGTGGGTTTTGCCCTCCATGGGCGGTCCAGCAACCAATCCCCTGTACAGTGCCTGTATTTACCTTTTGTGGTTCTCTACAAAAATAGGCACCAATCATTTCACAAATTCTCTTGCTAAGCCATTCACCAATTTACTGAAACCAGCTAAGAAAATGACACCACTTCTAAGCTCTGGGCACACTTCACTGGAAAATGAGAAAAGGGGAGATGGCGTTGGAAAATGCACAGCTAAGGTGTGCAGGGCTGTCTAGTTCAAGAATAACTCTTTGTTTCAGAAGGATTAGTTAAGATTCTTCCACAAAGACAAATCCCAATTACTCTAAATGAAAGTAGCTTTTAACATATAACCGTGGAAGTCAGATTAAAATTAGCCCACCAATAAAAACATGATTAGGAAAAGTCTTGAAAATATTACAGCATGTAGAAATTCAGACATATTTCAGTGTAACCCTCTCATTTTACTTCAGAACAAAATCATACAAGACTGTACCGTGTCCCATAAAGAAAGATGAAATTCAAATCATTTAAAGGAAAATGGATGTACCTTGAGATTATTATGTTCTGTGAGATAAGTCATGAACAAAAGGTGAAGTGTTACATGGCTTCTCTAGTATGAGAAACCCAAAAGATAAATAAATTAAACCAAAAAAAGCAAAATAAGAAGGATATAGAGTGTGGGGGGAGGGGAATTAGGAAAGAAGATGGAGTGTGGAAAAGGGAGAAAGAGGAAGACACGATGAAGATGTTATGTGTAAATGCACCAATTCCCCAAGCTTAATTTAGTTATTATTATCACAAATACAACCTAACAAAATGAGTAACTTTAGGGAAAAAAGGAACCCCTCAACTACAAAACTTGACTACTAGATATAACAAATAAATCTATACGAAATATGTTTTGTTGTCATTCTAGTAATTTCACTAAGAGACAACTGACTATTTAAAGCAAAAATAGTAGCATTTAAAGGGAAGCTTTTTGCATTAAAGAAAAAGATATCACAAAAGATGGCCCAAAGGATGAGCATCACAGAAAATACAATTATTCCACGGTTAGACTGATGCTAAGAGAAGTGACAGACATTAACTAGGAGTTGTGACTTGTGAGTCACAGTGGTTTTGACTCTAAACAGACTTCACAAGCTGGAGGCTTAGAACAACTATAAAATATTAATAAAAAGAAAGATAGCTAAAAGTCAAGAGGACAAATAAAATATATACCAAAAATATTGCCAATTCATTATTAAGGAAATGACAAGGCAAGCCACGGGCTGAGAACAAATATTTGCAATATTTGCATTAACGTAAAAAGGGCTTAGTCCACAATAGAAGAGAATTTTTACAATGCAACAATGATAAAATAAGTCAATAAAGAAATGAGCAAAAGATATGAATAAGTGTAGAAAGGCAGACAAAAGGGCAAAAAAACCTTGGAAAGATATTCAAAAGAACTAATGATCAGTTGAATAAAAACTGACATCACAGTGAGGCACAGCTTCAAATCCACTCATATGCTTATTAATTGATCCAATAATTCTGTTCCTGGGTATTTAATGAAGAGCTGCATAAAAATATGTAATCATGGTATTGTGGTTTGGATCTGGAATGTCCCCCAAAAGTCTCATGTATCTGTTATAGATCGTCTATGGAACATGTGCTGTTGGGAGATTGGAGCCTGGTCTGGAGGGGTGAGTTACAGGTGTGTAAATTAGATTATAAGAGTGTCGTGGGGGTTGACCACACCTTCCACACCTGGATCCAGGAGGGCTGATCCCTGGGATGAGACCTGGAAGGACATATAAGCTGCTTCCTGCCTTCCTTGGGGGACTAGTCTCAACTTGCCTTGACTTGGCTTCCTGTGTGTGATGTCCTGAGAAGCCGCCTCCACCTCTGCCTCTGCCATGTACTTCCTTTGCTGCCAGCCACCCCTGAATTTTCTGTGACCTTCTGAAACTGTGAGCGAAAATAAACCTTTTGTCTTCTAAATTTGTGGGTGTCAGGTATTGAATCACAGCAATGAAAATGTAACTGGAACACAAGGGAATATTTGTACGTGAATGCCTGTGGCAGCTGTACCCATAAAAGCTACAAACAACACAAAAGCACATCAGCAGTGAACAGATGAGCCAGTGGTTTATAGACCCTCAATAAAAGGCTAGCAAGCAATGAAAAAAAGAAAAAGCTCTGAAATATGCAGCAGGATGAATTAACTGCAGTAATATCATGCTGAGCAAAAGAAGCCAATTGCAAGAGTGCAGAATGTATGATTGCTTTTATATGAGATTCTAAAACAGGCAAAATTAGGAATCAGATCAGAGTGTGGCTGATTTCAGTGTCCTGATGATTATCACAAAGTAGTTAAATCGATTACGCTTCCTACCATTCAAATAGTTTCTAAAGTTAAAATTAACAAGTTAAGTATGGTTTATCAGCTTCTTGTACCCAGTGTTATCTGTGCCCCTGTAATGTGTGAGTGTGTGTGTGTGGGGGGGGGGGGCGTATACCATATGTGTATGACAGGCTGATTTATTGGCATATATATATATATATATATATATATATATATATATATATAAACACCCCTAATTTGTCATTATTTTATAAAAGATAGACATATTTTAATTTATTTTCTCAATGACTGTGAGTTGAGAATTGTTTAGGTTACTCTATTTTCAAAAACAGGACCAGTTTTAGTTTCCACACTACTCGTATGAGTTCAGATTAGATCACAGATTCTGTAGACATATCTATAATGGTGTCACTGCTTAGAACAAACAAGCATCAGCTGCTGACATGAATTTTTCCAGAATCACCCAAAGTGCTTAGTAATCTCACCCTTGTACTCTGGCATGAATTCACTTATCACACTTCACTAAGCTTGGAGGCATCAGAAGGAAGTCAATCCTTACATATTGCTTAAAGTAGAGATGCCCAAACTTGCCTATTCACAAGAATAACTTGCACCTGCCTTACAGAGACCTATAATTGAAACCCTTGATGAAGCACAGGATCTTTATTTTTCATAAGTATGATCTTCCGCTCCAAACCCTAAACACAGCATCCCTCAAGATTCATCAAGGGGCAGAGAAAAAAAATCCATCAAGTTTGTAAAATATATCTGTACTACTAGAAACCAGATTTTACCTCCCAATCTTGGAGGATTGTCTCTCAAAAATATTTGATACCTTTGCACTGGTCTTGGATTTGCATTTTCTCCCTCTCTAAAGTCTCATTAGTTATATAAGAGAAAAAAGTGGGAGAAAATTATAACCAGACTGCTAGTTTTTCTGAGAACAAGGGCAAAGTCTCTGGGACATGATCTTGATTTAGAAATAATCATGACCTGGTCCGTTACTATCAAGCAGTAACACCCAGAATACAGATGACTGGTTCCTGTACATCGAATGAATCACGACATTTCTCACCTAAAGTCACCTCAATGTGTGCTTGTAAACAAGAATCCCAGCATAAGCAGGGGTGTAAGTGGCTTCTGGGTCCAGAGACGATAGCAAGAAGCAGCTAGGAAAGTGAACTGAAAGGCCTGAGTGACTAGTCCAGGAGAGAGCTCCTTTACAGCATTATTTTGTAAAAATCTGTATTTTTAAAACCTTAAAGACCAACTCATACGGGATTCAGGAATAACCATAGCTGTCATCTACAATTTTAAAGACTAATGATCAGCTCATTTTCCCAGGTTTCCTCGCATTTTTTGAAGATGGTTTATGATTTCACATATAACCTATCAGCTTCCAAGTCTCCTCAGGAGTCCAGAAGGTGTACCGTGAGCTAATGAACCATCAGAGGACTGAAAGAGGAACCCCATTAGTCCCTGTTAGCATAGTTGAATCCCTTCAAAATTCCCCTGTCTCATTTTCCTATTTTGATTAAAGAAACAGGAAGTTACTTGAAAGTAAAGAGTCTCCCTGAAGAAAATCTGTTCCCCCCTTCTAAACAGCTTCAGTTGGGTGGTGATGCCGAGACTTATATACCCTGAAACTTACATAGGGCAATGTGATCACCAATCGAGCTCACACTCTTCCTGGTTCATAGACAAGCTATTTGAGAGAGACCAGCTGATTCAGTCCCAAGAAAATTTTGAAAAACTCATACCAGAAAGTGTTGACACTATCCAAAAGACTCTCTGGATCCTGTTGAGTATAACCCTACAGTAAAAGTTCTAGCTCTCCATTGGTCTGCTGATGGGTATTTTGGTGACTTCCATATTTTAGCTATTGTTAGTTGTGCTGCTATGAACATGGGTATACATGCATCTCTGTTATGTGTTGTTTTTTACTCTTTTGGGAATATTCCCAGGAGGGGTGTCGCTGGATCGAATACACAATGGAATACTATCCATCTACAAAATCCAACAGCGTGGAGGCTTTTGCAGGCAAATGGAAGAAACTTGAGAACATCATGCTTAGTGAAGTGAGTCAGAAGCAGAAGGTGAAACATCGAATGGTCTCTCTGATATGAGAGACCCAAATCACAACTCCTTTGGAACTTAAAATGAAAAACAAAGTGAAACAGGGGGGTAGGGTGGGGAGGGAGGGAGGAGTGGGTAGGGGGTGGGACAAAAGGAGAGTGAGAAAGTCTTTGTCAGCTTGAAGAGATACGTTTGTGCACAAAATGCTAAACTTCATTGTAAACCTTAAATTTTGCGCTTACACATATCAATGAAATGGGGGGAAAGTTCTAATTCTCTAGCAAATGCATTATTAATTTTTTCATTATCTAACCCTGTTGAATTTTTCCTGCTACTGTAATACTAGTTAGATATCACAATTCCTTTTTAAATAATTTTATTGTGGTAAAAAATGACATAAAATTTAACATTTAACATTTTTTGTAAATACATGAACTCCAAATTCTGTAACACATTAATTTCCAAGCCTAGTTTACAACCAGCTGTTTTTGCAAATATATATTTCAAGTCCTGCCCTAATACTGTGGTCTGAGATGAGACTCAGGAATATATATACTAAGGACTCTTAAAATAAAGAAGATCTGGGAGTGCAACTCAGTGATTAAAGTACTTGTTTAGGAAGCGAGAGACCCCAGGCCCCAATTTGATCCGCCAGCACCAAATAATAGCTGGATATGCCCAGCGCATGCCTGTAATCCTAGCACTGTGGAGGTTGGGGCAGGAAGATTGCTGTGAGTTCAAGGCCAGCCTGGATTATGGATAGTGAGTTTAAGAACAGTCATAACGACAGAGTGAGACCCTATCTCAAAAAAAAAAACATAAGCAACATTCAATTTGTCCAACACAAAAAGTCCCATAAAGCAAGAAAAATATATCCCATCTTATATGAAATGAAAACTCATAAATAGATCCATCTTTTTTTATATGGTCCTACTGATTAAACAGTAAAGCTAGTTGTTCTTACACATTTCACATCCACAAGACAAGGTATATAATTTCCAGTTTTCAGTTGTTTGAAATAAAGACTTAGAGATGTTTGTACCAAATCTGGAGCACAACCTCTTAGATTTTTAGTCTTTAGTCTCTTAGAGGTGCTTTGCCCACATCCCGCAGTAAACAAACAGTAGCTTTTTCTCCAGATTCAGGCAGCGTCACTTTGGACTATTTACCTCACACTATTAGCAGGTGTAAGAACAAACACACGGGCTCCCGTGGCCCCACCATATCATGTGTAGCGTGCAGTAGGAGCTGCAAGCCACGGCTCACCGATCTCTGAGTAAGTAGGAAAAACTGTTCAACCTGAAAGTGTGTTAACAAGACACACTAATAATTTTACCACAGTATTTACCACACACCGGTACATAGGACGATTGTGTGATTGGGAAGTATGACCCTACCCCAGGGCTTCTCAAACCTTAATGTGCGCACAGGTCCCCGGGAGTCTTGTCAAAATGCAGGCTCTAACTCACCCAGCATGGAGCCCAAGAATTTGATTTCTAACACGTTCCTTGCTCTTGGCAACCAGAAGTCTGTGAACATGAGAAATCTATTTTGTCAAGTTTTTCATTGTTGAAAAATTCTATTTGAAGGAGGACTTTCTTGCCTTCTCCTCTTTTTCAGTGAATTTACTTCTGTTATTTTTAAACGAAATAACAGAGGAAGATGGTTTTGTTTCTGCTGCTTTCTAAAATACTTTCTGTTCAGAGGTTTTAAGGAGCAACAACAAAACACCATGTTTTCGCTTTCTGTTGGTGTCAGCGCTTCCACGTCTCTTTTTTTGTCCTCACATGAAATAGAAACTGAGCAGTGTTTTTTGTCATCTTTGGTCACAAGGAAGAGAGTTATATTTATAGAAATTTTCAGGAGAGTGTCTGTTCACACTTTCTTCCAATAATTGTTGTGTCGTTAAGGTTTAACCAGCTAAAAGAAAGTCAAAATAAATGATCTTTCTTGGCAGCAAATGCCTCCTGGAGGAATCACCACTGTAGGACAGGTAGCACAGGAGTGTGGCAGTCAGGTGGGAAAGGAGGTAGGAGCAGTCCCGGCAGGTCTACCTTGCTTCAGGTAGCTTCCTTCTGCTGTCAACACGTCACAAAAGAAGATTTTGCCAGAGTCTCATTTCTTCCCAATCCTGCAGCTCCTACTATAAAATCTACTTGGTTTGTTTTTGTTGTTGTTGTTGTTCTTTGGAGTTTTTTGGCAATTCAAGGCATTACTGTAACAGCAGCAGTTAATGCCTAATTATCATGCCATGCCTATGCATTGGGTGAGATTATAGGGACTGGCACTGCTACAAAAGGAGTGTTTTCTCCAGGTGATCTGAAAGGAAGCAAGTCTGAGTCGGGATGCTGGGAGGGCAGGCTGGGTCTCATTAGAGGTTCGGAATGCTGGCGCCGGTACGCACAGCCATGAGGAGCACGAGTACAGTCAGGCAGTCCTCAGAAGCCAGGCTGCTCAACACGGAGCTCATCTTCAAAGGTCGTTGTTTACTTCTGAAAAGTCACTATTGAGGTTTTAAAATCTCATTAAGTGGAAATATTACTCTAAAAGCATGCTGTAAGAGCTTTTTTTTTTCCGGTTTAGTTACCTTCAAAATCATGGCAAGCTTTTCAGGGAATGTAAGAGTCCAGACAGAACAGTTACTAAATGAATGGCTATCTTCAGCAAAGAATAACGTAACAGTTATGCCATGTTTTCATGTAATTTTAAGATATCAACTCATGGAAGCTTTGAAGGGTTTTGTATTGAGAGGTGGAGATGTTGCTTGCAGCGAATCCTGCTACTTTCCCAGCAAGTCCAAAATTTTTAAAATTCTATTATAATATGCAACAAATGCTTGTTTGTAATCTCTGGGCTAGGTAATTATGAGAACATGATTTTGTTTGCTTCTAAGATTTTTAAAGGCCACGAACTCTTTAAATATGATGGAAATGGCGAACCATTTTCTCATGGCACAAAATCAGACTTTTGAATTCAACTTCAAATGGTTCATAAATACCTGAAAGAGCTTTTTCTCCTCTGTATATGTAGTCAGGTTACAACATCCCTTTCTAATACAATATAATTATTCTCTGAGCCATTCTAACGAAGACGTTATATTCTAAACACTGGACCCTCAGCTCTGAATAAGACCAGCATTCTTAGTTCCAGTTAGAAGACTCTATCCTGTCAGCCCTCGCTCCAGGAAAACGTTAGGGCGGTAACAGGAATCACCTACTGTGAAGTTCTGATAGCCGCCCACTTCCTGTGCTGGCATCACTGGAAATGGTCTCAGTTATCTAAGGCAATTCATGCCGGGCCAAGTGCAGTACCCATGCAATTGTTCAGCACTTCCATGTTCAGGAACTCCTCCCTAGGGGCCGCCTGCCTGTGGCGTCACTGCCATTCTGAATCATGCAAATGAGGGTGTCATATCCTCTGACTCAGGAGGCTTTATTTCATTGAAAATTATTTTAAGAATGGTGAGCAGAGAGTTGGTCCTTGCTTAGCTCCGGCTTCCCTAAGACATCACTTTTCCTTTTCTGACAGGGATCCAGCTGTATGGGGGATGCTAGGAAGCGCAGAGGGGACCAGCTCTGGGCTTGAGAAGCACAGGCATTGGCCAGCAGGGAAGTTCAACCCCCACAGCTCTTGCCAAATTTGGTGCCACAGTGAATGGTACATTTCCATGTACGTACTTTTCTCCCTATGTCCTCCAAGGAAAGGGCAAGTCAGGATGTGCACACACAGCACGTCGTGTGAAATAACCTTACTTAAGTAGTTCAGCTATTAGCCAAAGAGGAGCTACGAGGTGCGGTTCTCTGGCTTTGTCTATCCTGGGCACCAGCAACTAATTTCAATTCTGTACTGGCCAAGCGAATTGTCTCTAGGCCAACTCTCTGAAAGCACTTGTACTCTGTACTGAAAGGGAGTGTGTGTAGCAGTTAAAAACAGCAGTTGAGTCTCAGTGGGCCAGTGGTATGATTTGCTAGTTGTGTGAACCATTTAATGGGACCTCTCTGTGTCTCAGCACTCATACAAAATGAGTTAACCAGTACCAATCTCGTGGAGTTGGTGTGATTACTATAGCATGTGTACAACTCCTAGAGGAGTCCCCCAGGTATTAGTACTGTGTGATGGTCGACTGATCGTATGGTATAAGGTATTCCCAAATCATTTTTTCAACTCAGAGTTAAAGCCAAGAGAAACACATACTACATGTAGTTGACTGGCCCAATGAAATACTATGGATTTCAGAGTCTTTGTGCTACAATTAAAAGGCCCCAGGTTTAAAAAAAAAATGTCATTGCACTTGAGTCAGCTGAGTTTAAAGAAAGAAAAATAAGAGATGAGTAACTGTAGGGCTCAATATCGTGAACTATTCAATAATATGAACCAGTCTTTCTCATGAAATTTTAATGACACTTCAATTAAATAAAGCAGGTAAAATGTTCAGTTCAGAAGGATTAGGTATATAATTCATGTTAAACCAAAAACTAGCACAAGAATGAGTGTAGGCAAATAGCAGAATGTAGGCAGAAATCATCCATTTCCTCATAAACTACATATATTTCGTAACTGTTTGCCAGACATTATTGTACATAATTTATATTTTTATAAAAGTTCATTTTTTAACCCTCATACCTCTTCCAGAAAGCAAGTATTATCACCCAGACTCATTTTATACATGAGAAAACAGAGGCCATTCCATTCATAAGTTGTAGATCAGAATTCAATTGCAGGTCGTTAAGACAACAATCTTAATGTACCATCCGGTAGAACTTCCCACAACAACAAAATTGATCTCTCTGTGTTTTCTAATAAGGTAATTTTCTAATATGGTAACCACTGGGCACATGTAGCAATTGGGTCCTTGAAATGCATTTGCTGTGCCTAAAAAAATAGAGTTTTTTATTTTATCAGATTTTAACTTGATTTAGTTCAGTGAGACACATGTGTCTATAGAATGCCATATTAGAAGGCACAGTGTGTACCACCATGTTGTTTTTCTTGACTAAAAAATCTAGTTGTACCTAAGGATCCAGTGGAGATTCTTATGGGCATCTTGCTATCCAATTCCATTCTATGTCTATACTAACAAGCACTGGCTTATTTGCAAGCAGGCCAGAGACTATGACTCTGTTACTCTTATCCAAGGCTCTAGTATAGCATCACTTGCAATTCATATTTTTAAAACTGCATCTCAGCATCCGGGAGGTAATTCAGGGATAGACTGTGCCTACCTTGGTTCAGGAGCTGAGTTTGAGCCCCAGCACTGAAAAACATAAAATTAAAAGAAAAAAAAAACTCTACATGTTCAAAATCACTACTGGAATAATTTTTATAAGAAACCGCAAGATAGAAGCCCTACACAAGATGAAGCCTTTAGGTTACCTAGAAACCCCAAACAAATTTTGAAATATGATATCATGATTGTCTTACAAGTAAAGCCCATAGCATGTTTCCATAGCTCTGCTGGAATGGCTGTGTTGGGACGTGACTAGGTCTTATATTGATAGTTCAAGTGTAAATCTCCAAGTCATTTCCTCTCTTTGTTTTCATACTGGATCTCCAAGCAAAATATTCATCTCTTTTTCTGCATATTAACTGATGCAGACTCACCACAATTTTACGGGCAATGTGAGTACATGCATGATGTGTTTATCTTATCTATTAGTGAAAGCATTTTAGCAGGGTGACTTGAAAGTTTTTAACTTTTACTGTTTTCATTGGATTCTCTCTTGTCTCTACCTTCATATCTATTGATGTGTTAATGTGTTGTCACTTGTCAGATTTCTGCAACACGGTGAATCAAAAGGATTAGCACATCATTTTGATATGTGTTTTTCTCATTAATCCAACAGAAGTCACTTGCTATCACAGTCAACAAAAATAAAAAATTAAAGTCATATTTCTCTCAAGAAACTTGAAACTCACATATTCAAAAATGGTATTTTTCATCCATCTGTTATAGACTTAGTTCTTCACATTGCACAAATGATTCTCTATGTGAGATTAGCAAAAGAGTTTCACTTAAAAAATCACATTGACATCTCTAAGCATTGAGATCCCCTGCTGGGTGAGTTTGTATGGATGGGTAAGAGTACACTTTAAAACTGATTACAGAATTTGTCTAGGAAGCAAAAGTAGATAAATTTGCCAAGTACTAATTCTGAATTATAATAAAACTAAGATATCAGTGGACAATGCCATCACTATCACATTCTGCTTATCAAATGCAAGAGAAGCAGAGTGAAATAGACTTATGGACTTATTCTTAGCAGGGAAACATACAGATCTTACCTAGTAGAAGGGCTTGGTGAAAGAAAGCTACTAACTTCATGGAATTAGAGAGAGAGAGAGAGAGAGAGAGAGAGAGTGAGACAGAAAGAGAGAGAGACAGAAACAGAGACAGAGAGGCCTAGTTCTAGTCATAAAGTCACAATTGCATGATCGCACTCCCTTCAACAAGGCTCCACCTTCTATTCCCATCTCCTTCCAGTTTTGCCATGAAATCATCAATAACTGAATCCACTCCTGAAGGTAGAACTTTCATAATCCAATCTTCTTACCAAAGCCCATTTTCTAGAACATGAGATTTTGAAGGAATAATTTAGATCTAAAGCATAGCATGCCTTCCTGATTTTCTGATACAAATTCCAGCTTCATATTGTCAATAAAACCAACAGTGCATCATGGTAAACTATAAAAGGCCCCTGACAGGCAAGTGTGTCATGTGTCTCTGATGTCACAAAGGAAAAGCTGGTCAATTACCTGCCTGGCCTTGAAGACCTACTTCCCAGACTTCCAAAGAAAAAGGGCATGAGAATAGGCCATTGGTAGAAGAGAAGGTCTCTCTTTGGCCTCTTTTGCCAGGTGTGATGTCACCCATGACCCTTATACTTCTTGAAGTCCTCATCTCCTAACATCTCCTAACATTATCACCTTAGGTAATAATAAAGGAGTTTTCAACAACAACAACAACAAAAAAGCTTAAGCTTAAACTTGAACATATGGATTTTAGGAGGCACACAGATATTCAGACCAAAGCACAGAACAAATGCTTGGTAAATGGTTGTGAAGAATTTCAGTCATGTGAAGCAACTGGGATAGACAGAAAGTGAAGGACACGTGCCTGCCTAATGAGGGCGGCAGCTCCCTTAGCCAGCTACAGACTGCAGTGTAGTGGATGCAATCAGTCACCTCCCAAAGATTTTTGCCTCCTAACATGGTCATCTTGGAGTTAGAATTCTAACATATGAAGTTAGTGAGGGATGGAACAAACTCCAGGTTAGCAGTAGATGATAAAATCTTAATGTGCTCATCCACTGAGATTCTGAGAGGATTTCAGGGTTTGGTAGATCCAGTGCAGCCTCTGAAGAAGGCCTACCTCCTAATATGTCGTATGTGTTTCTCTTGATTTTCAACATGAGGACTGAGACCCCATATGTGCCCCGCTCTGGAATTAAGAGCTATCTCCACTTTTGGCTAACACAGCAGATACATCAAGGTCTATTTATAGAGGACATGTTTTCTGTATCATGGAAAGGAGTTTATCCTCAGGGGTGAATAGTAGGAAGAGAAACTTGTCCTCATAACAAAAGCGAGAGAGTGGGGTTCTGAATGGGACAGTAACATTTCACAAAAGTTTCTAATATTTGGAAAAGTACAATATTTCGTTAGTGTCCTGGTGAAACCGTCAAGGAAATGAGAGTGTGTTTTCCCTCATGTTGCCTCAAAACACCGCATACACTGGGCACTGTGATTGCTCTTAGGGGCAGCCATGTCTCTCGCAGAGGTGATGGCATGACAGACAGAAGTGACATGCTATTTAGAGGTGGATTTACCCAATCTAAAAGGTTGGGGGACTACAGAATAGCTTATTATTTAAACCTGGGGCAGATTAAAAAGAAACATCTGCGGAATACAACGCCCTAGCTGATTGAACTTGTGTTTGGGCCTAGGAAGGGCACCTACTAAGGACTCCCAGCAGCATCTGGTGGTGGGAAGAAACTCTGCAGATAGCTAAATCTCTGAGAAGCTGGAATTTCAGAGACACAAGAATGGAATTCACAGTGGAAATGTTTCCCTTGGTTGTGGGAGCCCTGGTTCTACTTCAGCTCCCTTCCAGTCATTCCAGTGATCTACATATTAATTAGCTCTTTTCCCAAGTCAATGAGCCATCCTGTAAATACTCCCTTGCAACATGCCTATAACCTTTAGTAGTCCTGGGAGTCCTGTGCCATCTCAGAGGGACCACAGTCAATTCTGAAGGACTCTTTCATGGTCACTCTTTCTTGTGATTCATGTCCAAGATCCTAAAGGTCTTGGAACTCCACTGCATCTCCATCTCTTTGGGTTGCAACAAAGGTTAGCGGAAAGAACTTCCTGTTTATTTCTGCCACCCAATTTTGTCCACTTTCTATTACATGTCCTCTGGGACTCATGGATGGGTTAATACCCCCCCTACTCTCCGTGGGGTGCGTTTACTTATCTCTGTGTTCACTCATTTAATCATTGCTGTTTGCTGAGGTTCCTCTTCTTGCTAATAGGACCTTCCTTCCAGAGACGGCTCAGCCTTGCTTCCCCCCAGCGGCAGCCCTTATTCGATCCCTGCTGATTTCCTAATACTCTGTCTTGGTTCAGTCTGGCCTTGCTCCTAGCATACCTTTGTAGTGGGCTGTTGGCTCACTTCGAGACAAGCCTTGACAGGTTTGTAACAGCTAGAATTCTGAGTTCAAGATATTTGAGTCCAAGAAATAATGGATAAACCAGCCTAATCAGGGTTTCTCCTTTGAATCACAACACACAAAACATTATTAGAACAACTATTTTGTCAGTTCTCTTAACAATGAAATGTTGCAATCAAGATATTTACAATTATGCCTATTAGTCATATAGATTGCATTTTATGAATATATAATTATATAATGTACATAATTTGTAATATAAGATAATTTATAAGATCTTTGAATATAACAATTTGTCGGGGTTCCATCGGCAGGCACCACTTCCTCCATGGAGACTTCTTTGACTTGTCTAAACTTCTTTCCTATTGCTTTCCATCTTCACCATACATTTTGCTAATTGATCAATTCTAATTTCTATTATTGTCTACCTTTGTGTGTACTTTGTTTTGAACAGAAGAAGTATAAATTTCTTGAGGGAAGGACCATTGCTTCAAACCAGAACCACAGTCGTGGGATGAATACGTCTAGGGTGAGTTGATCAATGTTCTTCTCTACTTTCTTAATCCATGATGTGTCTGACTTGCGAAGGCCTAAAAGTCAAGGAGGCAGCAGATCATGAACTGAATCCTTTGAAATAATGAGCCAAAATAAACCTTTCCTTTCAGTTGATTCTCCAGTTATTTTGTCAAAATGATGCAAATCTGACTGAAATGAAAGCTCTCTTATTATTACATGGATTCAGTGTGTTTCAATCTGCCTCCCATGTTTCATGAACATCTTCTGTCTTTTAAAAAAAAATGAAGTCTTTAGTTATCAGATGGCCAATTTTTTCCCAAGAACCTGCTCAATTCGAGGCTAATTACAAGAGCAGGGCATTAAAAATGTTTCAGCAATAGTTAAAAATGTTAAGGAATTTATAAAAATTGACACAAATTTCATAGAAGAGAATCAAAAATATTCCTCACAGTTTGGTTCCCTAGTTTTCTACATAAAATCATCTGGGCTTCTTTAGGTATATTGCTGGGTCCCATCGGTACAGTCTGAATGATTGTGTCCTGAAATTTTTATATGTTGAAATCTAATCATTAATATTATTTTATTAGAGGTAGGGTCTTTGGGATAACAACAAATTTCCATGGGTGGAGGTTTTGCCCTTATCAAAGAGCCTGGGAGGTCTCGTTTCCGCCTTCCACCACATGAGGGCACAGGAGACAGGCACCGTCTCTGAACCCGGAAGCAGGAAGCATGCTTTCAAGGTACCAGTACTTTGACTTTGGATTTTCCAGCCTCCAAGAGTGGGACAAATAAATTTACATTGTTTATAAACCACCAAGTGTGAGGTGAAAGGTTGAAAGGAAAAGAACATAACAGAAAAAAAGTCAGCAAAGTATAAAAAATGACAACACAGAGTAGGAGGAAGAGAGTCAGAAAAGAACACGTCGGAAGTGATGGACTGAGAGCAGGAGACAAGGGTGGCAAAAACCTGCTGGGGTACTGTAACTGGTACAACCACCATGGGAAGCACTAGAAAGAGTCCTCAGAAAATGACAATAGATATTCCATTTGACACAGACATATGCCTTGTAGGTGTCTTTCCAAAAGAGGTGAAGCACCGTGTAACAGAGATACACACATACCCACGTTTATAGCAGCATGACTCCTAATAGCTAAATCGTGAAAGATACTGAAATATCCATCATATTAAATATTCATCAATTTAATAACAGATAAAGCACTACTCTGACATAAAGACAGCTGGATTTGACTCATTTGTAGGAAAACGGACAACTTGAGATCATTGTCCTCAGTGAAGTGAACCAGACTTGAAAGGGTAAATATTGCACAGTCTCTCTAATATGAGAAACCCAGAGTATAAAAAGTGATGGAGTCAAATAATGGGATGTTGGTAGGCAGTGGGGGCAAGGACGCAGGTAGGAGAACAGGAAAGGGGGAGGAGAAGAGAATGCGAAGTGGATGCGCTGTGTTGGTCACAGAATTTCCAAGTTTAATGTAAGCATTGTGTATTTAAAAAGTACTGTCAAGAAGAAACTACACTATTCTTGAAGTTGAGCAATGACTATGTCTGTGCAATGAGCAAGTTGTACTCAGGAGAAGAGTTGGGGCTACATTGTGATTCTAAAAATCCTGTAACTTGATCTGGCTAGAGGGCTCCAATAAATTCTTTGCCAGCTGTCAAGTATCAGGACCTTGAATACCTAACAGAGTTCACCACTAAAAGTATTCGTTTCCCCTTAGCTTTCATAAAAATTACTTTTAAAAAATGTAAAACCTTAATAAATCACTGTACTTTTGAACTTGCCCATAATAGAAAACTAGCAGAAGAGTAATTCAGAAAAAAACTATAAAAAGCATTTTATGCTAAATAAAGTCTATTAAAGAAATAAATAAGGTAATAGTTTATTTAAAAATATGGTACTTTGGGTAAAATAGAAAGTATCATGTTATCTTAAATTTACAATGAATATAAATTTGCGTTACTTAGTTCTCAGCCATTGTCGCTTGAACTGATGATTAATATCACCTGAGCCCAATCAAAGCCAATGTCTATCACAACTACAGATTTTTATTTTTGTTTACCCTGGATATTTTCCAAATTGCTATAATATCTTGCATAGAGCATTGATATAAAGATTAGACCATGAGCTTTCGAAGCACAGCATTTTTCTTGGAATCTCTTTTATGTCAGTCACCTCAGAAGATCTCTGCTAATGTCATTATAGAGAAGTATAAAATAGGCTTTGCTATGTAATTAACACACCACTATTTTGTGCATAAGAAAAAAGCCTAATAGGAATTTAAAGAAGTGAGAGGGAACAGGAAGAAAAAAACATATCAAAATGTGTAAATCAAGTAAGACAACTTACCCAAATTCCAGCAGTCTACAACATACCACATTCTACCTGTCTCCTAATATTTCCTTTGGTAGCGGGCATGAAATGAAATGCCCACATCCCAGTCATTGAAGATTTTTTAATTTAATTTGTATTTCTAAGGTTCTTTCACTACATTTTTTCCTATGAAGACAAAGCTTGCTGATATTTCCAAAAACAATAGGCACACCATATTTTTGGTTCCTAAGATTTTAAAATGCAAATAGTGTCTGCTAATTTCATTAAACATAAAAATGAATGTTAGGTCATCCTCACAGATGCTGTTGATTACCTACACGACAGCAACATCTTTCCTCCTTACTCTTTAGAATTCAGATTTTATTCAAGCATCATTCATCATGCCCTCTTCATAGGGGTTTGGGGGCGGGGGGGCGGATCCTAGTTAACCCTGACCCAATCTTGGGCATGTCATTACCCCAGAAACTGAACTATCACCCAGAAACCCAGAATGAGCCTATGACATAATTAGCCCACTATATACTATCAGATTAGCAAACAGGATTCTCTCTCTCTCTCTCTCTCTCTCTCTCTCTCTCTCTCTCTCTCTCTCTCTTTCTCTCTGTCTGTCTCTGAGTAAGAAATAATGAAGTAGTAGTCCTGGTCATCACAGGGAACCATCTTGGCCCAAGGAGGAAATTTAGATTCAAGAATCACAGAACAGAAACCTACAAATTTCGGAGGATACCATTGATTTGCTGTTCCTTCAATCTCGAAAGCACTTTACCCTTTTAAACCACCAGAAATGGAATAAACTAAGTGTGCTTATTGTTTAGGTCCATTTGAGTTGGAGATCTCTACCAGTAAGACCCAAGAGCATCTCAATTGACAAGCTAATTACCTATCTCTTTAAAAAATAGCATTATGTATTCATTTCATTCTTTCCCCAAAACTTTGACAAGCAGATATCTTATATATTTGAGAACACAGAGGCCCACTCAGGACAGATTGTGTACCAAATACAACCTAGCCAATTATGACTAAAACTTCCCGGACTGAATCAACACCAAGCGACAGTTCTTTAAGATATGCCATGCCTGGCTATATATTTTTAGCCCCACAGTCAGAGGATTTGCCATTCATAAGTACTTCTATGTCTCCAGTTTGCCACTTTCCTTCATCATGTCACATCACCTAATCTAAGTCACTGTAGTTATTCACCTGAATTATCTTCTAGTTGGTTTCCTAATATTATCTCTAAAAACATGAACTTCCACAGAAGCCAGAGGAACTTCTTAAGACATGTACAAGATCACGTCACTTACTTAACATACTCCAGTGTTTTTCATCACATTAGGAAGAGAACACAATTCACTGGCTCTGGTTCATCAAGCCCCACGTGATCCCATTTATACACCTTAACCCAAGCTCAGCCATCCTCTCCCTCCCTCATTGGATTCCAATAGCACAGAGCCACTTTTCTCTTCCTTAAATGCATTAATTTTGTCCTTAACTTAGGGACTTTTGCCCTATCTGGTCATTGCACCAGATAGGAAGTCTTGTCTCTTAGAAGGTTAATATCTTCTTCCAACCTAGACATATTTTAAGTGAAAGATTCTTAGAAATCAGCAAGAAATGGCAGATACAGACATTGACCTACACTAAATTTTTGTTCATAAGTTGAAACTATTGTCTGCTAATGATAATCAAAAGTCATCAAAGGTGATATAATGGTTGACAGATGAACAGAAACTAGAATGACTCTGAAGAAGAGCAGGTCGAATTCCAAGAAGATATAAACTAAAATCACAGAATGTTGTTCCCATTTCGCCGTGTTCTGGCTTGATGATCACAGCAGGCCCTTATGAAAACTCAGCGAGTGAGCCATGTGTCATGGGTCACAGCTTAGAGGTCACCAATTTGGTCATTTTAAAAAGAGGCAATTTTGTGTGCAGGTATATTCTGATTGTACATGCTCTGCAAAGTGGTTATGTCTACTACTTGCTTTCTTGGTTATCCCCAGCAATTACTTTCTCTGTTGAGTTTTAGTTTCAGAAAAATAAGGACATTTTTGCTGGTGCATTATGTTCAAAATTGAGGGTTCCATAGCTATGTTTTACTAGTACACTAAGTCAAGGAATGCATAAGAGTTGCTTCTGATCAAATACTCTGTCAAGCACAACTTGCCAGGCCAGGCTCTTTAGAAAAAATATAGATGAAAAGATAGATAGATAGATAGATAGATAGATAGATAGATAGATAGATAGATTAATATACTCTTTTAAGTCCCACCCTTGTTTTCTTAGAATCCCAGTACTGTCCAAAACCCTGGCTACAGGTTCAGAGTTATTAGAACAAGTAAATGAGATCTGCTTACAGTGTTATCATTTGAGCCTAAAGCACCAATGTGGAAAGGCAATTCTGCATGTGAAGTTACATTGGGTTAGTTGCTCTTTACAACAGGATGGATGTAAAAACACAAGTTTATCCTCCTAGAATTTCTCATGCCAAGAATATGGAATGTGGAATATAAAAGTTACTTTCCACCTGCCTGCATCCTTAAATATGTGTTTTGTCAACGAAAATAAGAATGTGATTTATGAAAACATTGTCTTCTCCTCTCATCATTCATCCCATGGTCCTTAAGTGGCCATCTTTAAAATTTAGCAAATTTCTCTGGAAACTGTTTCACTTTGAAATTATACATTTGCCAAAAAAAAATTCAGGCCAATAAATGGATATTGTACAAAAAGTACATGTGCTCTCAAGACATACATTGTAGCCCTTTAAAAATATCTCTTTTTCTATTAAAACAGTACAATAAAATGTTCTGTTGCTCTCTTGTTGACTACACTGTTGGAGAAGTACCACGTCTCTTGACCTCTGGATTTTTCTCAAATTACTTTTCACCAATTCCAATGAGTAGGATACGTTCTTGATTTAAAATTTGTTTTTGATGACGACAGCAAGGTAAAAGAACAAATGGGAACTTAGGTGACTGATGTAACAGCGAAGCTTTAAAGTATGATGATGTTGCAATGCCTAAAAATCGCTAAATATTACAAAAAGTGACTTTGACTCTGAGTAGTTTCTGAAGTATTCCATTTGAATTCACCAGGGAGGACAGAGAATATGTTTTCTTTTCCAAATCCATTTCAATTAAGTCAAAAACTTTTCAGGGCCAGACCAGTGTATAGAGAACATTGCAGATTTTAAGTCAGACGAATATTAAAGTAACAGCTCAGGTATTTAAACCATTTTTTTGACTTCTGCCAAATTACTTCTTCCATCGAGGCCTGAATGAAAGATCTGAGCCTCTGATTCTTGGTAACTTCGGTATTAGCTTTCTTTGTAGTTCTGAGCATACTCAGTTCAATGCTTAACATAATGGATATTCAACGAATATTTTCTGAATAAAATAAAATTCAACACTATACCTGCATTAGAAAATATGAGCTTTTATGTGGAATGATTACCATTAGTAGAACTTTTGCCAACTTTGGATGAGATTGCTTCTGATTTCTCATTTGTATTTTTTCTTACTCGTTACACCAAAACCAAAATAGAGAAGTTGGTTCGTGATTACAATCTATTTACACATATGAAAAGCCACACTTCATGTTCCAATCTAATAAAAAAATCGATGTCAGCATTATGGGGAAAACTTAGATAATATAAAAACTCAGGGGACACAGATCTGAGAAAAGGCAGCAGTAAAGGGGTACACGGTAGTGCCTGGTGTATCCCCTGATAGAAAAGAAAAGACGTTTATCCCTGAGAGTACAAGAAACTGGCATAACCTATGAAGAAGTAGACCTTGTGGTAAAATTTGGAAGCTTCCCTTGCCACAACCTAGAGAAACATGGGCTGGGGAAGGAGGAGAAAATGCCAGAACCACAAAAGGAAAAAATTTGGAGACGCCCAGAAACCAGCCAAATCTAACCGTCAGGGCCTTCCCAGGATAATAGCCTTAGCGACACTTGTATTTTCCAAGTCTTACTGAAGTCCCTCTCAATGACAAATTCTAACATAGCACCGCATAGGGAAGGGATCAGAGGGAAATGTGCTCTTTAGCCTTAGAAAGGGATGTTGGTGGTTCAAATTAAAAACAACCAACCAAGCACATACCTTAGCATTTATCTTATTGCTGTCCTCAATTTCCAAATAAATGCAGTGACAATATCCTAACATCTAAACAGATGAAAATATTCTTGAAATAACCAAAACTATTCTCATCATCTTCCCCAAAGAGGGGGCAGACAGAATGTTCACGTGTCACTGTTAATTCCTTAAAATACAAAGGAAGATAAGCCCACCACTAAAAGACTATCTGGTGCAAAGACTTTGATGTCATAAAGACCCAGGTTCAAACTCTGCCTCTCCTACTTGTTCATTATATAATTTCTGCTAAGTGACATTCCTTCCAGAGCCTTTATTCCTCCAACAGAAAAACTAGAAAACCTGCTTCAAAGAGCTATTTCTAGAACATAGAAAGTGCTCACAGTAAGCATTAACAAAGTGAATATTATCTTTGATCTTTGTTCATTTTAATTGGCATAGATAAATGTATTTTTTATATTGCATAAACTTTCTAAAACAAACACAGGCTGATATCTACAAATTTAAATAACCAGTTTCTTAATCCTTTTTAGGTAAAAGGATCTTTTGTACAAAAATAGAGTGACTGAACAGTCTACAGTTGGCAGTAAAATGTGAGAAAGAAAAAAAGCAAAGACTTGAGGTACATACAAGTTGTACAATCAGTTCCTGAGTAACAGAAAATTAACTGTTTATCAAAAAAGGAGAAATCTAAGATGTGTAAATATGCCAAGCATAGTTTCACAGAGGAGTCAATTTTCTCTGCTACTGAGATCAAACCCAAGCCTTTGTAACTGCATTACTCTGACTTCGCGTTAAAAGAGAAAAATTCCAACTCCACTTATCCCACCAAAAACACAAACGTATTGACACTGGCAAGCTACCACAACACCATGAAAATCATAACTCCAGAAAGAAAGGACAAAAGTTAAGAAAAATAACTCTGAAAGTCAGAATCCATGAGACATATCTCTATAACTTGGATGAGTTTGACTTTATTTGGACAAAGCATTCTGGAGATTTTTAAATGTCCAGGTTGCAATTCATCTATCCATATTTATGATAAATTAGTCAAAATATAGCCAGCAATCCCAACATTCAAGGCTACCAACCACAAAAAAAATTACTCAGCACAACGATGATCTTCTTTAACCATAAATGCCATTTTCTTAGGTTGAACTCTCTAAAAATACTTAGATTGAAAGAATTCTTTACCCTCTGGCTCTTCCTTGTATGATAAGCACTGAAAAGAGAAGAAAAAATAAATAAAAGTAAACGAACTAAAGTATTCTTAAAATAGTTCAAATGTTTGCATAAATGGTTCATAGACTTTTTG
The DNA here is from genome assembly GCA_004027205.1 of Ctenodactylus gundi. Lineage (NCBI taxonomy): Eukaryota > Metazoa > Chordata > Mammalia > Rodentia > Ctenodactylidae > Ctenodactylus > Ctenodactylus gundi. The sequence continues at coordinate 16,045 of PVKB01002436.1, read as the reverse complement.
AAAGATAATTCTCTGGGTTAAGAAGTCATTTCTTTCTATATGTGCAAAATTGCCAAAACTTGTGGAGGACTTAAAATTAGCATTTGACTCCAAAATTCAAGTGTATGTTTCAGATATTAGTTGTATGAATAGATATCTACTAATCTCATCAGAGACTTTTGCTCTAAAACAAAAATAACAGGGCTTATAAGCAAAATAAGCCAAACTACTTTGTGACTGGAATACTATTAATAACTAAAGAGTAACTATAATTGTAGGCATCATTGGGCAGACAGGCCAACAGCTCCTCTTGGCTACAGGCTGCCTCAAAGTATATTAAAAATACTGAAAAAATAGTACAGTGGAAAAGTTGGTTGATTCACTCCAAGAAAATCCCTGGAATTGGAATTTGGTTCAGTGGGGCTGCTGTTGAAAAAGACCAAGGAGGAGGTGTCACCTGCTTCAAGTCGAGCTGAAATAGAGGTGCTCACTTTAAATTGTTTAAAAATAAAACTTTAAAAAGGTGTTGCCTATGCAGATGCCACGTCAGAGGATCACTGCCTCTCCTGCAGAAGGTTGAGTTCCGTCCCTCTTCCGACTGTGCCTAGAAACAAGTACCATACAAGCCAATGATGTTCCCACGTTACACTGGCACAATACCAATGGCACATTTACAAAACACACAATTGCCTGAAATCGAATTGGCTTTTAAACAGGCACATGACATCATTGACTTGTCACAAACTCACAAGTGGCAAAAATCCCAGTCTTTTTCATATAAACTAAGTTAAGGCACACATTGCCTACTCCATATTTATGCAATTTACATGACTCCTTATATATTCTATCCTACTAAAATCTGCTTTTTTATTTCAGCCTACTCCTTGATCTCCATTCTGCCATCCAGTATTATTGATAAACCTTTAAAATTCCATGTTAACCCTGTGCTTCTCAAAAACAAGAATTTTGAACAGTAACATTCTCAAACACCTACCGCATATAGAGAGCCAACTCCTGACAACCAAAACCACAGATGTCTTATGTGGAAGCTATCATCTAAAGACTTTAAAGTTCTCCTAAAATACATACCATTCTGACCACACTCGCTTTTTCATGAAGGTATACTTCTATAGCACAACCTAACACATTGCTTGTCTTCATTATTTTTCATTGCTGTGACAAAATACCCAACATCCACGACTTTGGGAAAGAGAGATTTATTTTAGCTCACAGTTTCAGAAGTCATAGTCCATTCACAGGCAGGCAGCTAGAAATGGTGGAATCACGTGGCAGAAAAGGAGCCATTGCGAGAGCTCCTTGTGGCATGGTAGAATAGAGTCAAGCCTAGCAAAGCAGGAGTTGAGTTGACCTCTGGAGACTCAGGCAAGGCCAGAGCGTTCCCAGGAGAAGCTGCCACAGTTGCAACAGTGTTTCTTCTTCCTTCCTTCAGCTCAAGTTGCCTTCTGGGACTGCTACACCCAGGGTGGGTGCCCTCCATCACCTCTTGGCCCACATGTCAATAACACACACCTGAAAGCTCTGCCCAGGGCACCCCCCAATCTCAGTCAGTTGATACGATTCCTCCAGGTCAAACCCAAGCATCTGTCTTTTCCAGCTAGGCCCTTCCTCCCAGTAGCACATGGTTCCACAGATATCCCTGTCTGTATATGCAAATACATGAGGCTTTTGAGAGACCTTCTGGACCCAGTCCACAGCAGCACGCTATACTGATTAACCAGCATTGAATCTGTGCTAAACAGAGGAACCTGGGGAATTTGAAGGCCCTTTTTAAACCACATAGTAGCATTTATGAGAAATTTTTTAACACAATACTATATAGGCATTTTGAGAAAGATGCATCCAGCAAATCTTGGAAGAAAGGGGTGTACTCCAATGGCTGGGCTTCCCAGGTTCCCACAATAAACCAATAAACCACCTTCTAAAAGTTCTAAAGCTTCTCCTTTCGTTGTTTATGTTTAGTATATAAGGAAAAAATATATACATACATACTTCTACTTGTCTCTCCTTCATTTCTCACATAAAGGTACAATGCCAGCTACACTTTCTTCAATTGTACTTTTTTGAATTTAGCAATCTGTCCCAGATCTCACTCCCAAGGCATCCACAGAGGGTCCTGGTAAGGTTGGTCGGTGACCCTGGTGGGTCTGCATCGGCAGGAGACAGGCCTGAGATGGAGAAGTACATGGAGACACTGAGGGTCAAGGAAGACGCTCTGTGGGAGAATGCGGAGTGCCACCAGCACGGGGCTGGGCAGCTGCACTCGCTCAGCCAAGCTTATCTTCGACCTGTGGCAGTGAAGGCTCACTGAGGAACAGAACAAGAGTACAGCACTCCCATGATGCCCTCCAAAGCCCACTTGGCAGGTCACAGCGGGCGCGCTCCACAAGCATGCTGGGCCACCAGGTAGTCCTGTTCAGGAGAGCTGTACTTCCGTGGGGTCTCTCCTGGGCAGCGGGAGCACCCCAGAGGGACCGGAGCCACCATAATGTGGCTTCCTGTCTGCCATGCTGCCAGGCGTATCTGACTCCAGATACTCCTCTGCCGTGTGCTTCCTCCATTGCCGTCTACCCAGGAAAGGAGTGAAACCTTCTGAGATCTAGCTCAAATAAATCTTTGCTCTCACCAATTGTGGATCTCAGATATTCTGCCCCAACAACAAGAAAGTAACCAAGACATTGTTGCTCACTTTTGTTTCCTGTGTGTCCCTTCCTTTTCTCTAGCTAAAATATAACCTGCTTGTGTTGATGGGGAGACACATTTTAAACTATGTTTGTCTTGATCTGCTGCCTGCTTCTACACCACGAATAAGAACAATTCATATCTAAAAATCCAAGTTTACCGCAATTTGGTCTTTTTAATAGTCAGAGGGAGGAGGTCACACAAACTGGCTTCATAAATGTAAACCAACTCTTCAAACTGCTTCTAGCCATCCTGTCATTAAAGAATTGTTGAGGCCAAGATAAAGGAATGCTCCTGGACTGACATGGACAAGAACTTGAAGAAACCAGAGGCCACAGGAAGCAAGAACTTGAAGGAGCACGTTGCTACATCTGCTATAGCCTTACGGTCTTCCCCTTAAACCCTTTGGTGGCAGAGTCCAACAGGAAGCAGCTGATAAAGCAGAAATGTGAGTGAAAGGGTTCAGGCTCTGGCACTAGAGAGCCAACTGCAGAAGGATAATCTGGAAGCCTGGACCCCCAAACCTGGTATTCTGTCTTGTTTCTCTCTTTGCTCATCTTCCCTTACTCTTTCCACGCCTGATCCTACTTGGTCTCTGAGAGAAAAAGGAACCCATCAAATAGACTTCTCAGAATTTTTCATGCTTACACTGATCACTAGTTCCTAGAATTTTTTTAATGTGAGTGACAAACAGGGCCACTGAACCTCCTCTCAGTGTTTGAAAGAAGGAGAAGCAAATACACAAAGGGTCACCTAATGTGATTATGTGACTCCACTGTGTGTTTACATATTCTTGGTCAAGGCACTGGGGGAGAGACATAATTTACTACTAAAACTGAAATAAAGCAAGGCCAATGATCTATGCTCAGAAGCAGAAAGAAATGTAGGAGAGTGTGGAGAATTCATGGCCATGTAAAGCACACAGCAGCTACCAGCAGCCATAGCTTTCAGTGGGTAACGTGGGTTCAATGTTCCCAGATCTTCTAATTTTTCAAGAGATGCCAGGAATCTGGATTTTAATGTGAAAGCTTCCAATTTCAAAATGTTGGCTCAAAAATATTTTAAACATTGTAAAAAGCCAAACACAACACCGCTGTGGGCCAAATTCAGTCCGAGGGCCTCGATTTGGGGCTCTGCAGTGCAGCATTGGACAAAAGGGAATCTACAGAAATAACATATGGGCTTCAAGGTTTCCATCACATGGGCTGTGGGAAAGACCTCTAGTTTAGCATTACACAGTAACCCTAATTTTAATACAACAGTGGTTTCTTATGACGAGCTTCTTTTTGTTATTTTTGTTCTCTTTAACTGTCTCTCTCACTCTCTGTTGTTTCCTCTCCCTCTCTCTCTCTCTCTCTCTCTCTCTCTCTCTCTCTCTCTCTCTCTCTCTCTCTCTCTCTCTGTCACTGTTACTGATACACGAAGATAAAAGTCAGCCTAACAACACTGTCAGCCACCAGCATGCACATTTACCTCAATGTGGAGTTAATTTAAAATGAACATTTGGGGGGAAATAAAAGGTATAAATCAAACATATAATCATTATTTGGTGGATTTGGCATTTGCTTGGAAAGCACTGGCAACTCTTGAGTTTCACTGGGATAGTGAGAGTCCAACAGTGGGGCATCCATCTAGTAGGATGCACAAACTGATGGCAAATACGAACAGATCTACCCTAAGATAAATACACATGAACCTCTGACCTGGACATACAGTAAATCCCATGGAAAATGCCATGATCTTTACCAAAAACTTGGGTATATTGCAAAACTAAAATGTGTAGACACTAAAGCTATAATTTGTAAGTAGCAATATTTGTCAAACCGTTCAGTGGGTTCCTTGATGTTTGGCTGTTCCCTTCGCTTGGATATCAAAAAACCTTTTCCCCATATGGAAGTTTTGTGTGTATTCCTAAGCCACATGGAACAGACATTTTGACTTGTATGAAAAAGACTTGTGGTCTGTGCAAAAGCATTCTACTTTCTCTTTAGTGCAGATGAAGCCATAAATAAATATACATGCATGCATCATAGAAATTGTGTCATATGGTTTTGAGTATTTTACTTGTTCTTGCTCATCAGAAGTAAATCACTACATGGGCCTACACTTTAAAGGAGTTACAAACAACAGTTTCACCAAATGCAATATTCGCTTTATTTTGCCTCTACCTACTTCCAGATGAAATAGGTGTAGATTACCTATACTACCATCAACTGCCTGCCAGCACTGTAGCTTATTCTTACAAAAGAAGGACATTAGACAGTACCAACGGCATTTTTTCTCATGAAGTTTTGTTGTTAGATTTATCTATGTGACTGCCTCATTTGGCCTGTGAGAAACAGGTAGAAGTAAAGATGTGCCAGTTCCAACCTTCAGCTGTGCTCCTGCTTCCACTCTTGACTCTCACCTTTGAGAAGAGACTATCCTAGCACCTTCTGCCTGTTCAGACTACATACCAAACCTGACACTTACTGATGGGCCTCAGATTGAATTCAGAGCCTTGAACATGCTAACACACATGCTTTATCACCGAGCTATAGGCCCGATCGTCAACATGAGAATTCAGATCACAGCCTCCATGACTCTGTAAGATTCACTTAACATAAATCCATGGATCTAAGTTGCATTAGTATATCATGGTAAACTTACACCGTGTGTACGATTTTGGCATATTTACCAACTACTTCCAAATAACTCCCATGTCTAGCACATGTAAGAAGACAGAGCAGATAAATTTATTCCCATTTTATAAATAAGACTCACGGAAGTTAAATACTAACCTTTTTATGTCTCAAATAACATCTTCCTTTGAATTCAAAAATTCAAAAAAAAAAGTGCCAATCTGAAATGAGAAAAAAACTGACAGATCTCAGAGCAGAATAGTCATGAATGTGTCCGGCAGAGTATCGCATGATTTATTTCACTCCAGTGTCCCTATTTTGGGAAACCCATGATTTATTGAACTAATTTTATGTGTTTTAGCTATCCGGAGTGACTGGCAACAAGGCCATCTGCAGGGAGAAGGGTATCTACCATTGGCCACATCACAGGGCAAGTTGAACAAATAGTACAAAAGAAAGATGGAATAAGGCACACTGTGGCCTTATTCAATTTATGCCCTCAAAACTATAAATATTTACAATGCATTTTGAAGGAGGTAGGTATAATTTTATCCTCCCAATTTCAGTATTAATTTTATGACTTTCTTTCCAGCTGTTGGGGCAGATCTTCAGAGCTAGCTACCATATCTGGGAATAAGGCGAGGTGCAAACCCTGGGCTCAGTCCCTCCCTGAGAACTGAGAATAGACTCGGGAACTCGTGTGAGCTCCTGCAGTGCTGGAATCTGTGTTTTTAAATTGGAGCCAAACAGTTTTCCTCACCTGCAGAGAAAATGAAAATAATCCACAATGTTACATCTGAGTTAGTTCTTCTTAGAAAGGTTTGGAACTGCTACAGGAAGTTTCTGATTTGGGAGCTTGAATTTCTTTCTTTTTGAGGCTACTTTTTCTTTCAGGGCCAAGCTGGGCATGACCCTGTCTCCCTGGATTTATTCTAACGGAACACGATGTTATAAAGCACCCCACAGGTTTAGTCCAGTTCCAGGGTGTGAACTTTCCAAGTTAGAGCCAATGCTGCAAGAACAGATAAAGAAGAGAAGTCAGAAAGGTTGAATTTGAAAAAAAAAAAACTGACCTGGTGTATTAATTTCCTAGAGGTTTTATAACTAAATACCTCAGACTGAGGTAGCTTGAAGTTAGACTACAGAAATTTATTTTTCCAATTGTGACTGCTAGAAGTGAGTGTGTCAGAGTTTTTTTCTTCTGAGACTTCCCTCGTTGGCTTTAGCTCTACACACACTCTTCCCACTGTACACGTCTAACTTCTACTTTTCTCTTCTCATGATGTCACCAGGAAGCTTGGACTAGGGTCCACGCTGAGGACCTCACTTTGCTTCATTACATCTTTAAGCACCATATCTCCAAATCTGGTCACATGTCAAGATGTTGAGGGTTGGGAGTTAAGCATATAAATTTCTGAAGGGAAAAAATTCTATAACTAGCACTTCAGAATTCCATTAGAATACTGGCTTTCTTGACCTTCAAGACCCCAGATCAGACATCCAAGGGTCCTCTCTAACCCTGAGGAAAACCTACCTATGGATCCAGCCCTATTCTTTAACAAATGATGCTGGAGGTAAATGATCATAGGTTTTTGTGACCCAAAAACAGGAATACCTGCAGGGCCTGTTAGAAAGCTAAAGGACAGAAATCCTGCCATGTGTCAGGAAATTAGAAGAGCCACCGTGGGACCTGAGCCTGGGGCTGAAGTTATATTAAAAGAGAAGTGGAGGTGAGAAGAAAAAATATATGTATTAAGAGAGCAGAAGAGTTAAGACCTCCCTGACTCTCAAAATTAGATACAGCCTGGAGTTGGGAACTGACCTAAGCTAGTTTAAGGATGCACTCCTATAATAAATGTCTGGTGTTTGCCAAAGAAGGCTGAACTAATATCAGAAATGAGTAAAGCCAGACACAAGCTATAGTGCTAATGATAGATTTTAATCTGCAATACACTATTGCAATAGGAGGCAAGGTTCAGTGTGCACTGAACTCAACTTGAATTTGTAGAGAGGTGGCTGGGTGTTTGAAGGGTGAATGTGGGAACGGGGAAGGGAACAAGCAGGGGCTCAGTAGAATTAAGGAAATAAGAAGTTATAATAAGTAGAGACAGGCGGTCCATGAAGTCCATTCAATGCTATTTGGCTCAACTTCAGTGAGATGGGCATTATAATCTCTATAATTGTAATCATGCATCCACGAGTTTGCTAACAGATGCTTACTGAAGTCAGGCTGTCCTCTCCCTACAGAAGCTGGGAGATAGAGGCCCTACATTCAAGTGTTGCCTATGAAGAGAAAATAAATGCTTTTGGCATCTATCTTGAGCTGTTAGAAATTATGTCATTGTTCTCCAAGTCTTTATAGGGCAATGTTGAGGGTTAGTTGAGAAGGGAGATCTGAGGAGGTTGGCTGGAGTTCATTAAATGAGAGAGTTGTTGTTAATGATGAGATTCCACTACTCCACAACAATCTAGGTGTTAGTGAAAATAAACTGAGACCCAAATCCCTTTATACAAACACAGAGATGAGCAATTCTGCACTGGCTAGAAAGTATAAACGAATTGTACAACCTGTTACATACGATGGGGAGGGAAAGACTTTTCTGGTGGTCTAAGTATGGAAAATATAGTTGAAACAAATACAGAGAGATTCCCAAGGCTCTGTTCTGAGACGAAATGGCACCACGCAACCAGAAATGTTCCTAAACCAATGATAGAACTAAACCATGACTGTCATCTTAAAAGACTAGTACAGAAGTCCTTGAACATTTATGGATCCTATCCATGAAAGAGCTGAAAGACCACTGAACCATTCTATCCAATTCATATGTTCAAAATACAGTTCATTTCATCAGTGTTTCTAACACTCATCATGCTAATCAGTGAACACTAAATGCAGCAGTGGAAACCCAAGCTGAAAATCGGTATGCTAGTTCAGAGGACTGAAAGTTGAGCGACAGCACATAGAACAGCAGGGCATGTAGAATCTCCTTCTAGAGGGGATACATTCAGATGACGCCCCTTCTCCACTGTGCTGCCCCACCAGCCTCAACCCTGACCACCTGTAAAGACAGAACCTAAACTAACTGCAGTGCACCACGTGGTACACAGGCTGGAAGTACCCTCGAGGGAGTGACAGCAATTGTAACATCCACTTTGTAAAAGGAGAAAGAGCTGTACTAGGTGACCGAGAGTCCTGGGTTCTGAATCTGACGTGGCTACTCTAGACACCCTTCTTTTTGGTCCTCATTGAGAAAATAATGCTACTGACTCAGGTCAGGTTTCTAAGATGTGTCACATGGATGTTTAAGGTTTTATGAAGGAGCTCCAGAAATTTCGCAAACTGAGATTCTCTCTGCACATAGTGTATTCACAATATTCTTTTAAAGAAAACTTCTGTGTGGATGCAAGCTTACACACACCAAAATTCAGCAGACCCTTGTACTACCAGACTAGCCTGTTGTTATTCTGATCTCAAAATAAGGCTTCTCCAACCATATCTGCATTTGATACATAAATATATTTTAAATGTGGCTGAGGAGATAAGTCATAACTCAACATTTTTTAAAGTTTAGCCTATTCATGTCAACTCATGTGTTAGTACATGCATGAGGAAGGACATGACCGCAGAACACAGGTAAAGGACCTAGGTCAATACCAGAAAAGGCTTAAGGATGGATCCTCTCATCACAGTATGATTATCAGTTATGCAGTGGAAAGTGAGTGCCTAAGACTTTGTGCATTTATTGCAAGTTCTGCAAAGAGTCTGAAATTTTATTTTGATGATAGAATTATTGAAAGGATTGAGGTCAGTCTTTTTATTCCACTTTTCTTTTTCAGAGATAAGAAGCACAAGTTTTTCTAAAGCTGAAAATGAATTCAGGTCGCTGGTTAGAATAAAATTTCACCAAGACATATGGATGGATTTACAGTAGGCTGATGAGGCTCACGTTAAGTGAATTAAATGCCCAGTGGCCACCTGTTGTGTCCTCAACTAGGATTTCTCCATGCACAGGAGTGTACAAAACTGAAGGCTGTGTCTCTCCAATGTGGACAAGCTGACAATAGTGAAGCATAATGGTAAATTGCCCCCACGTCTTCAAGGAGTTTTACACAGTGAAATTCTGCAAAATAACTTGGACTTTTAACCTTCTCTAATATAAATCTAAAACAAAATATAATGATCATACAATTCGTGCATATGGTGAACAAATAACAGACTAATTCTTTCAATAGTAGTCGAATAACCCACTTATAGGAAAATGTGTAAAAAATATTTAAATAGAGCCAGAAAAAGCATTATCAGTCATATACAAATGCTGCTGCTCTGTTGCAGCTTAGGGAGAAGGCATTAGAAAAAGTTTATCACATACTGGTCTCAACATCACCAGGCTACCAAGAGTGTGTATGTGATGATGGTAGAAGTTGTATTAGCTAATTGCTGTCTCAAAGACCTAGAAGAGTACCCAGCACATACTAAGAGCTCAGTAAGCACTTCTTCCATGGGTAAGTGAATAAGTGAGTGATAAAGTTATATAGAAATACATTTAGCTTTATCATCAGAATTCAGATAATATATGCATAACACATGCTTGAGAAACTCCTTTTCATACTGGGAAATCTTTATGCTGCAATTAAAAGAGAATATAGATTTCTGTGGCTGTCTTCGTTTAGTTTTTTTATGTCCATGGTATGCTCACCAAATCCCAAAACAGACACAAAAGGAAATACTTAAATGCATAGATCAGGGATCTACAAACTATAGTTTTTAGCCAAATCCAAACATGCACATTGATTTGCATACGTTCTGTGTGCTTTGGACATACAATGGCAAAATTATATAGCTAACAAAGAGATTATAAAGTCCACAGAGCTGAAAGTATTTACTATGTGGGATTCTTTCACAGGAAAAGTTTGCCCACCCTTGGTGTACATTAAGTTTTAATATGTATACAATCCATTAAGATATAAAAAGTAATGACTGCTATAATAAAAGTATTTATAAAATGGCAGGAAAACCAAAGTAGCTTCAATCATATAAAAGCTATTGCCAAAATGAACTCAAGCATTACTTGCACACATTGTGAGCCCAGCTACCCAGCATGAAAAGTGCCCTTTGGAGGCCTGCATAATCACTCCACACACTCTGTAAATTTTGCTAAGACATCACTTCTTAATTGAAAACATCTTGGAGTTACTTGTAGTAATAAAAGCAGCAATTTTCAGGATTTATTTTTTAACTTACATTTTACTATCAGTAGATAAAAGCATAAAATTCATTTTAGTTAAGAAAATCTTTCTGTCTGTTTTGGGTTTTTTAAGAAAGGGTAAGTTTCTTTGATGAATATCTTTGAATTCTAACCGGAAGGCAACAAGTTGCTATCCCCATGATCCTTATATTTGTAAAACAAATGATATGGACAGAAAACCAACCAAATTAAAGATACGTGGGGCAGGCAGAATTCCAGAGACATTGGAGGAATTATCAATGAGAGACGCAACGAATCCCGTAAGCCCTTAGAAACAGCAGCAGGAGGCAGAGACAGGGCAGCAGGAGAAATTGGGAGGATTGAACACACACAACGGATTCGACCGCTGCTGTTTGGAAACGGAGAGGACAGTGAGACAAGGACAAGCGGCGGCCGTGAGGAGCTCAGAGAAGCTCCAAGAGGACAAAGATGGAAGAAACCACGAGTACTGAACTCTGACTAGCGCCGGATGAAGTCTGAGAGGGATCCTTACTCAAGGCCTTCAGAGAAGATGCCCACTGAACAGGAACTTGGTCTCGGTCTTCCCACAGGGCAGAAACCAGCGGAGTTCACCTGGGTTTCTGACCTACAGAGCTGCGAGACCGATGTTGTTGGTTACCACTCCAATAGAAAAACAAAACAAAGTCCTTGACATCCTCACCTGAGTGAACACGCCGAGCTCTGCAAACCACCCAGAAGCGCCTCCGGGTCTCCCATTCCACAGACATTTCTTTCTTCTTTTCTTCCCTTTACCTCCTTGCATTTGATAGTCTTACAATAAAATTAGAGACCCCGTGCCTCATCTAGAGTCTCATCCAATCTTTTTTAAATCAACGTGTCAAACCACCGTGAATCTGCCGCGTCCTTCCCATCTCTTCAGTTTCCTCAGTGAAGATTTTGCTCAGTGCATTTCACAGTACAGGTCAGGAAGCTTCTCATGACTCTATCTCCTGCCATTCAGCTGCCTGGTTCCATCCCAGATTTTCCAAGGATCACTTCAGAAAGACTGTAAGTATTTTCTTCAGGAGGCCCTCGGCTTCTGGTTTTCTGTCTTTATGTGACTTTCGCAGTTCAGTGTCTGTCTTAAGTTACTTTTCAGTTGCTGTAACTCAATATCTAACATCCACCATCTAAGAGAGGAAAGATTTATTTTAGCCCACAGTTTCAGAAGGTCGCAGTCCATTCATGAGCAGCCAGCAACAGTGCAAGCACATGTCAGGGGCTTCATAGCTGGAGAAATGCTTCTCCTATCATCCGGGACAGGAAGCCAAGTCAGGCAGGAAGGGGGAGCTAGGTCTATCCCTTCAGGTCCTGTCCCGGGGATCCACACCTTCAGGCTCAAAGTTCAGTGACCCTCCCCTTGCGGTTTATCCCCAGTGATACACCTCCTTTAGGTCACCTGCCCAGCCACGTGCCACACTCCCACAGCCTGCTATACGCCCACAATCTGCCCCTCCTGACCACGGCCCGCCTTCCAACAGCACATCATTCCATGGCTACTCCACAGAATCCAAATACATGAGGTTTTGGGGGACATTCCAGATCCAAACCATAACAGTGCCTGAATCCATAGTCCATGTGCATTGTAAAATAGCAATATTATAATTCTAGCAATTCTCTTCAATGCGCACATTGAGATACTCTTAATAAAACAGGCATTTCCTCTTATTAGCTGTTTGTTACCCAGTAATGAAAACAGACATAATGCTTGCTTTTCCATTTTTTACAAATATGACGACAAGGCAATGAATTGGTTCCCAAACATCTTCCAAAGAGGGTCAATTAATTTTTAAGATACCTGTGAGTTTAAGGATTTAAATATGTTTGATGGAATTTGTGCCATATCAGTTGAAGTTCTTGAGAACTCAGGGTGCCCCATGTTTGGCCAGTGTGTTGGCCTCTGCAAGTTGACTGCTGAAGACTCTTCTTACGACTCTGATGGCCTCGGATGGCTTTACTGAGCTGGAATCACATATATCCTGCTACCAAACCCAGATGCAGTCACTTCAAAAAAAATCTGTAGTTTCCTTCAGCAGGAAACCATACAAGGTACCATAATCTATGTTCTGGAATTAACTATATGTTCAAAATTGAAACAAGCTCAACATGACAGTGTACGTTTAGTGACATTACCATGATGTAAAAGCAGATAGTGTCAACAATGATGTTAGAATATAAAGTTGCATCCAAAATAGAAAATACACTTTATTCTTTGAAACAACCTACAAAAACAACAATATAAAAGATAGCTAAGATTTTTTAAACAACCTTGTGAGACATTTCATTAATTCAAAAAATAATGCACATTTTCAACAACAAAGATTTAAACAGGCTGACCAAACTACTCATTGCGTCTTCCATATTTTAAATTTTATCATACAAGAAAATGGGAAGTTACTAAATCTCTCATGCTTTGATACAGAAACAAGTTCCCTGTAATTCTACTTTCAATCTTCCCAACTGACTTCAGACAAGACTATAACACAGTAGTTAACTATGGAAGGTCAAAAGCCAAAATTACAGGCATTAGTTAAAAGCAACTTTTAACCAAAATATTGTTTCAACATGTTAGACACAGGATCATTGATCTCCAAAATTCCTCTCAACCCTGGGCATTCTATGGTCCCAAGTGTATGGCAGATTTATGTCAGCAGACATTTGAGAGACTATTTTCCTCCAGATAATGTGCTTGATACCAATGAAAGGGAGGAAAAACAGTGAAATAGTGAATATAGCAGTTGCCCTCCAGAAATGCAAATATAATGTACAGAAGTGTAATTTAATAATTAAAATTTAATCCAATTAAAATAAAACATAGATGCATGCTCAGTGATCAAAATTCTATCCTAGAAACATATAGATATGTGATATATATTATATGTACTTCTTTTTTAAGGAAAATCAAATAAATATAGTGTATAGTATTTATATTTGGACACCCGCCTTATTTTGAATGGTATTTTGGAAAGTTGTGTTCTCTTTGTTCTGTTCTTCTTTTTCTTTTGTTTTTTGTTCTTTTTTCTTTTCTTTGAGGCAGAGTCTTGCTCTATAGTCTAAGCTGATCCCGAACTCACTATATAACATAAACTGGCCTCAAACTCAGGGCGATCCTCCTTCCTCAACCCACTATGGGGATCACAAGTCCCACCACACCTGTCTTACATGGTTCTTGGGAATCGAACGCAGGGGCCTTGCACTTGCTAGGAAGCACTTTAACTGCTGAGCTATTCTCCAGACCCTAAACTTATTTTTTAAATAAAATTATTAGAGCAGTTACTAGAAAAGTCTAAAAGAAATCTCTTTAAATATTGAGTATAATTTTATGTATTTGAAATATTTGTGTATTGTAGCAATTTAATAAAATTGTTCACAATTAATAATTTTTAAATGCAATAAAATACATTTAAATGCATGTGTTCCGCATCAAGACTTGTACCTCAGTGTTTATCCCAGAACTCGCTGTAAGAGTCAAAAAGTTCAAACCACCGCAATATCTGGCAACTGATCAACAGGTAAACAAAACATGACATAACGCAACAGGGACATAAGTCATCTACAGTGAAGCGGAGCAGGGTGCTGACACACACCACAAAGGTGAGCTTAGAACATCTTCTGCTACAAGACCTCAGTTACAGAAAACCACATTTTGTAAATTTTCATTTATATAAGGTGTCCAGAAGAGGAAGATGCACAGAGGCATAAAATCGATGAGAGGCCTGGCAGAGCTTGGAGGGAGGGCAGAGTGGAGCTCAGTAAGGACTGGGTTTCTGGGCCGGACAGAAACTTGCTCTGGAATTCAACTGTGATGACGGTTATTCAACTTTCTGAAACAATCAAAAAGCATTGACACATACATTTTAAAAGAGAAGAGTTTGTGGAAGTGAAGGATATCTCCAGTAAAAATGAAAAACACTGTATAATGTGAACACTAACGAGTCCTTCAACAAATACTCAGCTTTTTTGAAGCTCTATGCAAGAAAAAGGAAGGAAGAACCAGACAAGACTCTACAAAGAAGAAAGCATTTGCAAGGGGTCTTAGACATGGAGGAATAATATCGGCCCACATTTTGGTAGGCAGGACAAGTTATTAAAGTTAACATAGCAGTAAGGAGTTGGCTACTATTCTAGAAAACATTTCTGGTTTAATAAGCATTCACCTTTAAGTCAGGTTAACAGGAGCTTAAATTTTTCTGCCAAATATCAGGTATTGGTAAGTCCCCAGAGGAGTGCAGAGCTGGGTAGGTTTTCCTTGTGCTTCTTCACCAAAATCTCTGCTTCTCGACATTTTTGCCGGTGCAGCAGTAATGGTGGACTGATCCCCAGCAGGCGTGCCGCAGCCTGCCAGCATGACTACGTCTTATCTTCTGGGAATCACATCACTCCTCATCTGCAGAACGTGCAGAGAGGCATGACTGCTTCCTTATCATGTGAAGCACAGTGAGTCCTCCTCAGTGCAGCTGGTTTACATAATGTGACTTGCCTGGAGCATGGCAGTGACACGTCTTCGATCTCATCTAGCCCATACATCAATCATCTCTTACACACTGGCAGAATGAGTGAGGGAAAAGTCTAATTTTGTCTTTCTTAGTCAACGTTCAGTTGAATTAAAACAACATGGATTTTACTCTTTATCCACACAATCAAACAAGAGGTTTGCTTTCAAAATATTTTCAGAAAATGTACCCATTCCAAGATTTATTTACAAAACCAGTAGTGGTTGGAAAGAACAACGTGTTGAATCCTCACCATGTGTACACTTAGCTACTGCAGTGGAATTACAGGTACACTTGCAAGGGCAGATGGTCAGCGGAAGGGTGCCTCTTGTCATCGCTGGATTGGTCAGCAGATTTTTGAACAATTCAATTCGTGAAGCTCATTAGCAGTTTATCCATGTACTGTGCAGTTTATTAACTGTTTTCTCTCCATTCGTTCAATGTCAATGTAGTATTTGCCACGAACTACATATGTCCAGTACACAGAATTACCTCTGACTTAATTTGAAAGGTTTTCTTACAGCTCTGTGAGCCCCTGTCCTTTTTATCTAACATGTAAGGCTCTAAGTACTAAGGAAACACCATAAAGGGCAACGTGGCACACTTACCATAGCTCCAAGAGATTATCAACATTTAAGCTTATTGTAAAATTCTCAAAAGCTTCCTGTGACCACTTCTGGTTACAGTCTTAGATCTTTAGCCTGGCATACAAACCCAGCCACCGTCTGGCCTCTGCCTAGCTTTCTCCTTCTTCCTCTTCTACTTTGCCTGGCCCACTCTGCTGGGTAGCTTAAATTTCTCAAATATTCGAACGTGAATCCCCATTTCTTTTTTTTTAAATTTTCTTCTCTCTAAAAGTGTGTCTTTTCCCACTTCTCCAATTCTCTTTTTAAGAATCAATAGTGGAAGCTGTTACCGTCTCTTTCCACCTAAGCCCTACATGTTACAGGAATGATGGGGTCGCTCATCCAGACTTTCTTGTACGAAGATACTTTCAGATGCTTAA